>WSUD01000881.1:0-10538 GCA_019633495.1 Tulasnella sp. 427 | reverse complement strand
CTGTATATCGGATAGGTGTACGGTGGAGCGACGAGCGGGACCTTTTTGATGGTCTCGAGGATCGGGTCCGTCGTGTTGGGCAAGGTAGGCCGGAGTTCACCTGTAAATCTAAGAGTTGAATGTCGGCGTCAAAGGGCAGGGACGGGGATATCCTTACGAGGATCGATTTTGGGCCAACCGGGCGCGTTGACAGGAGGGTAAGTCCTCCCGATTCCGGACATGTGGGTAGCGAGTTGGCGGAGAGTAATTGGGTCCGACTTTCTCTCCGACGAGCGGTCAGTCAAGTAGTCATTCCATCCGCCAGAGCGATAAGTAAAGTTCTTGAGATACTTTTCCACGGGATCATCCCTAAAGGGGCAAGATTGTAAATACGCATGCACCTTTCGCCTCCCTACGCTACAGGCTTTGCACTCACCAGTTTAACAACCCCCTCTCCCTCAGGACCATCATCTCAAACGCATTAAACATTTTCGAAATGGAAGCGATGCGGTACAAAGAGTCCTCATCTGGCTTTCCCTGTTTCTCCCTCTCAGTTTCATTGGCCCTCAGCACGCCGTATGTTTTGGAGAAAATCGGACCGGAGGGGGTGACGACCGCGACGGCCAGCTGTCCATGTCGGGAGCCGCAGCACGGAGAGTCAGTGCTGCGTCAAGTGTCCGTGCTGCGGCGAGGAGCTGCGGACTGGTTGGTGGCGAGGGAAGAGAGCGAAGGACGGTTGGAAGAGGTGGGTGACAAATGTACGGTTTCGGGGGTGCTGGGGAAGGCCATAGTGAAGGGACGGGGAGTTCGAAGGAGATGTTGAGCAGCCCAGTTGACCAGATAATTGCTAGTGATGTAAGAAGGGCTCGATAAAGCGCTTTTTCAGATACCGGACTCGAAATTGAGGTTATCCGATCAATGAGTCTTCCCTGAACCGGTCGATCTTCAGATAAGTTGAGCTCCCTCATAGATATGAGCGGCCCTTTCTCATTCTGGTCCAGTGCAGCTGCCATCTGGGATGACGAGTAGAGGGTTGGGTGGTGGATGAAAGCATGCTGGGCCGCCGGGTTTCGATTGCCGTCCATGTCGCGTCATGGGAAAACGGTTTCTCGGCCGCATGGCGGGTTCGTGAGTAAGCACGCCCCTATCGTATTCCTTTCCCAAGAGCAAGTAGTACTCAGGCTTTCTCGAAATGAATCACCATTACTTTATGTTTAAATGATAAAGGCATTTGAGAAGAGGAATACGACTTCTGCCTTTTATGGCGGCGGCTTTTTCACGCCCTCGACGCTCCCATAAATCGAGGATGACGAGGGTTTTTCGGAGAGATGAAGTAGAAGAGACGTCAACGACAATTAGTGAAGATCTAAGCCTACTTCGCATTTATGGGCAACGTTAGGAATTTTGATTTGTAGTTCAACGTCGTTGCCGACGTATATACAACTAAGTCCACATCGTTTCAGGAGATCGAAGACGCCATCAAATATCGAGCAAAGATTACTGTCGAGCTTGATTACAGCCTGTTACGCTATTGCAAAGGTTGAGGAGGGCGTTTAGGTGAGGTCGTCGTCCACCAGAGCTCTGCCACTCGATACCCCAAATCCTTAGTGAAACGTTTGACGCTCGATTCTGGAGGGTGTTCTTTGGTCCGTAAACGTCGGGAGAGGTCCGCAAACGAAAGCTTTGCTGCTATTGTCTTCCATCTATCGAAAGCTTCCTCTGCTGATGGTCGTCCTGACGGAATTCCAAGAGTCATGAATTCGATGAGAGGGATGAGGAAGTCCAGCTCGCTTTGATACCTCTATCCGTGACATGTTCATCAGTGGCATTAAGTAAGTGAGAGGTTCAGCCCCTTACCTCAATCAGAAAGTGTTGATATGCCATCCCTAGGATGTACACATCGAGCTTATACGGGTTATAGGGAACGACGTCGGACAGCTCCGGAGACAGCTCTTGTCCGTCAAGTCCAAGCACTTCGTCTTGGTTCTGACATGAGATGCCAAAGTCAATGAAATAGTACCGAACTCCACCGACGGCCGTTCGGGACGGGTCACCATTTCTCATGTATTTGCCGTTCGGCAACTTATCCCACCGCTGCGGATGCCAACCAGATGGAAATAATCGCCGACCGTCCATCATGATGTTTCCCCAGGCGCAGTCACTTTCAAAGATGTTAGAATTTTACTTACTAGGGGAAAGAATATCGAAACTCACCGATGAGCAACCTTATGTTCATGCATGAAGACCAACCCCTGCCACGCCAGAATCAGAATCAGAGGAGTGCTGGCCTCACAAAGTCCACGTCTTACCTCGAGCGTTTGACCAACAAAGTCAACGCATTCACGCACGGAGGCGGGTTCCGGACAATCAATGCGTCTCAGCCAAGGTATAACAACGATGACGTTCTCGGGATCTTTCGGATCGTGAAGAACGTCGAGAATTGGGAGACAATGATTTCTAGGATCATCCTGTAGCTTTGCGCTCGAGAAGTACTGTCCGATTTTAATCTCAGGTGAGTTCTTCGGGACATGCTTCAAGTACACAATTTTTCCGTCTGATAGCCGTCGAGCATCAATCAACGAATCCCGCTATAGACATCCATTTAGCGTAAAGAAAGACCAGATGCAATCCAGATTCTGACCGTGATTATTATACTTTCTTCAAAGTCTGATGAGCGTAGGCCCGGCTTTAAAGTCCATGGGGCAATCCAGCCTGGCTGGTAACGTGGCCGTAGAAGATACCCGGTTTGCTTCAAATACTCAAACCTTGCTACCCAAGCCTGCTCCCCGGGGAGTAGCTTGCCTTGACCAATAAAACCTGGTTCTGTCATGGGGGGATGCCAGCTCTGACCAAGGACGAGGAGAGTGAAGGTGAGACTCCATCGCAAGGTGGTTTGCCTGCCCTTCCGAACGTGGCTCTGCCAGGCACCTCATTTCCCACCTGTACACAAGGCATCAGAGTTGCCCACCATTCGGCAACACGTCCAAAACTCGAGAGCTCTCAAAGGAAGGCGCAACAGACACATGGAGGTGAAGCGATGACTACTCCGGTAACTTGCTTCTACCCTTTGGGCCAAGGCATCGTTCGTGCGCAACCGCCGGGTCTGACCGTACATGATCAAGGCTTCAACACCCAGTGTCCAAGCCTTACCGACTTTGTAACACTTTTACGCAGAGGACATTGTATAACGTCTGCTAGGAGTGCTGGATCCGGTATACTGGACAAAAATGATAGGTAGTAGCACTTGAGCCCAGAAAGTAGGACCCAGTCTTTAGAATCCGTTCCAACCTTGATTTTTACCGGAGCTCCTCGACCACGCCTATTGATTTGCTACCTATGCTGCCGCGTGTCTGACTGGAGAGCCGCAGATAAGTACACCAACGAATCTGTCACGGAACGTCCTCTCCTTGCCCCTTCTCAGTTCGCTTTCCGCCTTCTTTCGCTCTCTCTATGAACGAGCTCTCAGCAGACGAGATAAAGGAGATTCGCCTCTCTCTAGCAAGAACAAACACTTACAATCGTCCCCTTGGAGATCCGGGTGTTCACCTCAAGTTGAAGTGGTCGGACAGCGCGGAAGATTGTGTCTTAAAATTCCAGCCGTACGTAGCCTGGCTCGGAGACTATGTTCAGGCGAATACATGGATACCGCCCCAGATTCTAGTGCAGTTCCAGGAGTGAGTACACATTTTAGGTTTCCTCGTCAGAGTCTAACTCCTCGTCTGCAGATTCAGATCAGATTACACTGCGCTGGAAAGAGACCATGTCAATATCAGTGCCATGAGAGAGCTTTTCAGCAGAAAGACACACAAGACCGTGCTCACGCTCTGGGGTACTTACCGCGCTATACGGAAGTGGATAGATGTAAGTAGCTTACCATCAACAACGGGCTTAAGACTTATTTCGTTGAGCAACGCGGTTCTCTCTAGGACAAGGGTACGACGCGGAGAACCGTCAAAGCCGCTGATATCCAAACCAGAATTGCCAATGAATTGATTCGGGCCCAGAGCTCTGCTGCGGAAGCTACTCTCGAGATCGATTCTTTCGCTGACCCCATGCCTGTCAACATGGAGGAAGGTTGTCAGTCCCAAGCAGGCCCCGTACGTCTGTTCCGCCTCACCTAATGCTGCTGTCTGTTGACAATCGTCTTACCACACAGTCGCACATCGTGATGGCCTCTGCCTAATTAGTTGAATACTCTAGTTTTTATGGGCTCACTTTGTTGCAACGATCCTTGTATTGGTCGTTTCACCTCTGTAGTAGTCTTTCTCCTCAATCAAGATTCTTTCGTGTGTGCATACTTGATGCTTGACGTCCCCAGACTCTAGATCCGCTTTCTTCTGCCCAGGCCGAAGCTGTGGTGCTGACTTGAACGTGATATGTCATACGTCCATGAGGAAGGACCCCGTCGTTTCGACTCTCCTTGATCAGGAACTGATATCTCCAAGATTCTGGCTCATTTAGAGTCATTGAAGCTTGTACAGCGTCGAGTTCAAGCCCTCAGTGGCTTAAAGTTCAGCCACATGTCTAGGCCTCACGCTTCGCTCACCATTCAAGAAGGCCATTCCAACTGACTCATTTGACCTCATGCAGAGGTTGAGCGATGGGGTGGCTCACTCGACAGAACATTCTCGATGGCAATCTGGTCCAGGCATCTGGATTTGGTCTTCGCAATTTTAATTTATGATTAGTTTTAAATCCCTTTTCTAACGCCAGAACTTCCGTTTTAAGATGACATCTACCGAGGGCACCTTGAAGACCCTGGCTTCCGAGGGGCCGTCGAACAACAACAAGTCCACCGGGGCTCCCTTGGCGTAGATGGGGTCCATCGTAACCCACGAAGGGAAACACCCGGAAAACACGTCGTCCGGACCTCCACTCCGCCCAACCGCGACCCTAACGTCAGATCAAACGTGGTCACTCCAAGTTCACAGACGAACGCATTTCACGCTCTCCTCACCTGAACTCCTCGTCCCTCCCAGTCGTCCAGACTCCATACCGCCTTCCACGTGGATACCCAGGTCCCTCCAGAACCTCGAACACATCCGTCCCGTTCAAGAACAGCCTACTCAACCACAAACCCCCCTTCTCGACGTACGTGATCGCCACGCTCTTGCCGTCATCAGACTGCCAGTACCCGCCGTACATCTCCATCGTTGTCCGCTCGAGGAGCGCGTCAAACGCCGGTTGGAATATCTGGATCGCGTCGATGGCAATCTTCTGAGCGTAAGGATCTCGGCCCGTCATGAGGACGATCACGCCCGAGGAGGTCGTAGGGTCGAAGATGAAGTTGGAGTGCGACGCGAGGAGGTTCCCGCCTGAGCGCGCAAAATCGTCAGCGCAAGAAGAGCACGTTTCGACGGTCAAGATGGACTCACCTTTACTGTACCATCTCCTCGGGTTGCTGTTCGAGTCGGGAATCTTGACGATCTCCCAGGGCGCGCCTACCTCCGTGAGGTCGTCCGGAAAGCCGTGCAAAGGCCTCAACCACTCCCTCATTGCGTACGGGGAAAGCAGGCTCTCGTTTCGCGTAGGGTCGAGGAACGTTTGCATCACCTTCGTGAGGTCTCTCAAACTCGAGAACTGCCCTCCGGCTGGGTTGTACGGCCCAAAGTTCCAATCCTAACCATTCGTGTCAGCCCGTCATCCGAATACAGGTTCGGGAGACTTCAAGAACTACCGTCTCGTACGCAGCGTTCATCGGAACAGCCACTTTCCCAGCCGACTTCTCCGTCAGGTTGAACGCGCTCGTCAGGCCCAAAGGCTCGAAGATGTCTCTGTGGAGGATATCGGGGTAGTCCTCCGGCTTGCCGCCGGCAGCAGCAGCGACGGACCACCCGAGAACGTTGAACCCAGTGTTGCTGTAGATTGGATACGTATACGGTGGAGCCACCAGCGGAACTTTTTTGATCGTCTCGAGGATCGGGTCCGTCGAGTTGGGTAAGTTGTGCATGAGGTCGCCTAAGAAGGTCAAGGTCGGACTTTGGGTTCAGAGGAGGCAGGAACAGGGGGACACTCACGGGGGTCGATCTTGGGCCAACTTGGAACGTTGACGGGAGGGTAATCTCTGCCGATTCCGGACATGTGTGTCGCGAGTTGGCGGAGCGTGATTGGGTCTGACTTGCGGGACGTCAAGCGGTCGGACAAGTAGTCGTCCCATCCCCCGGAACGGTACGTAAAGTTCTTGAGATACTTCTCCACAGGGTCATCCCTAAAAAAAAACAACCCGAGTCGTAAGTGCATTCGCCTCCTCCTTAGGCCCAACCGCTTCGCCCACTCACCAGTTCAACAACCCCCTCTCCCTGAGGACCATCATTTCAAACACGTTAAACATCTTGGAAATCGACGCGATGCGGTACAAGGTATCCTCATCCGGCGTTCCCCGCTTCTCAACCTCGGTCTCGTTGGCCCTCAGCAAGCCGTACGTTTTGGAGAAGACGGGTCCGGAAGGGGTGACGACCGCGACGGCGATGCTGTCCATGTCGGGTAGCGCGGCGCGGAGCGTGAGTGCGGCGTCCAGCGTGTGTGCTGCGGTAAGGAACTGCGGGCCGGTTGGAGGGGAGGTGAGAGAGCGGAGGACGGTTGGGAGAGGTGGGCGGCAGACGTATGGCTTGGGAGGTGCTGGGGAGGGCCATGTTGAGGGTATAGGCGACTTGAAGGAGACATTGAGCAGACCGGTAAACCAGAGGATTGCTAGCATTGCGATGAGGGTTCGGTAGACCGTCCGTTCGGAGATTGAGATTGAAGAGATGCGGTGCTTCCACGAACATCGTTTCTCTTGAGCTGACGTATCATTGAGCACCACCAGGTTGAGAGCTGTTGCAGTTGGTAGCCCTTTCTCCTTCAGGTCCAGTTCCGCTGCCATCGACAGGAAGAGATGGGTGGTGGTTGAAAGCACCCTGGGGTCGCCGGGTTTTGACTGCCGTCATGGGAAAACGCTCTTCAACAACCGCATGACGCCTCTGTCGTACGTAAGCACACCCATGTCACATTCCGTCTCCCAGACCAAGTACTGAGGCCTTGTGGAAAGTGGATTATCATTACTATACGATGTCAAGAGGTATCACGAGCTACATATGCGTTGAAAAGTTGGCCAAAAAGGAGAGAGATATTTGAAACGAAGAGTCTGACTCTTTTTTTTCCTTGTTACGACAACAGCTTCTTCATGCCCTTGGTGATCCCATGAATCGAGAACCTCGATCCTTTCTTCTTCTTCTTCGAGTCGGTGCTTTCAGCGGAAGACGTCGAGGCGTTGGTGTTGTCCTTCTGGTGCTCCGCCACGGCTTTTGGGAGACTGGCACCGGGTTCTTTCTCCTTGGCAAGTCGGTGAGCGCCCCTGCAAGAAACGCGGTCAATCAACACAACTTCCATATTCAGAGTGGCCGAGGGAAGAACGTACTTGGTCGCTTGCACGACGATGCTTGTGAAGTGCTTCGTGTGGATCGCGACGGATTCGAGCTCCATCTCGCTCGGCTGGCGGCTCCCGTCCGCTGCGGCCAAGGTGCCAGAGCCTATCATCGTAGTAGGTTAAGTAGTCGCTCGTGGCAGGTTCATGTGATCAAGCTAGCTTACCCCATGGTGAACCGCCCTTGATCTCGTTCAACTGCATCATGTTACCGTCGATGTAACCGAACGGGACGAACGCGATGCCGTGGTGCGCGAAGAAAGGCCTTTCATCCACGAACGAACGTCAGTCTCACTTCAACAATAATCACGGGAAATTGAAGCACGCTTACAGCGTAGTCAACGTGGTGGTTTCCTGACCGCCGTTCTGCGTTCCCGTAGAGGTGATGACGGTGGCGTACTTGCCCGCCAAGGCCTGTTTGGCCCAGAGACCGCCCGTGGCGTCGAAGAAGGAGGAGAACTGCGAAACAGCGCGGCCGTAACGCGTCGGGATGACGAAGACGTATCCATCATAGTTCCTATGCGAAACGCGAGGGTAAGTGATGAGGCGCGCGAGTGAGGAAGGCAGGGGACGTACGGGAGTTCCTCGGTCGTGATGACTGGAATGTCGTCCCTACGCGGTGCGGCGTGCATCTTTTCGAGGATCTCTTTGGAGAGGGTTTCAGGTCTGTGTTTCGTTATACCATAGTTAGTGTACAGGTGACTGGCGTGCGAGTGTGCGTGCTTACACTTGGAACAGCTTGACCTGCAGCCATCGCACGACCAACATGTCAGCCTCTCTAGATCTAGCCCCTACGCTCAGCGAACTTGATACCCACCTCAGCAGTCGGATCAGCTTCAGAAGCAGCTTTGACAGCCTTTTCGGCCAGCGTCAAGCAATGGGAGTACAGGGAGTAGAAGATGACAGCGATCTTGGGCCCGGCCATTGCGACGACGAACGAATGAGACGAGTGGGAGAGGTGAAGAGAGGTGAGAGGACGGAGAGCTGGAAAGCATCTGACCCGGCGTGAGAGCTGGTATAAATATATGAGCTAGCGGGAAGGGTGAGGGAAGGGGAGGTCGGGCGGATATCGATATCGAAGCGAGGTGGGAAAAGAGTGTGGTGTAAGCATTCCTCATCTCCTCGGACGGAACCTAGCGTGGCGATTACAAACACGACATAACCTTCGTCTTCTTTCGCTCTTTCAGGTAATTCGGTTATATAATATTGGCTCGGATCTGATTTTAAGGCTCGCAATGGCGGTTTTGTCAGTCCGCACTTGCGTTGTGGAGGTTCCGGGTTGAGGTTGAGCTAAGAGGGAGAAGGTCCACAGAGCAATCGTATTTACCGGCACAAGCTATTTGGCCGTTAAAGTCCGAGACATCAGTCGCACTCCACGCGCAGTTTAGGCCGTTTTATGTGTCTTATGTCTCGCAACTCAGCGGGGAGGGAAGTCGTGCTGGGCAGGGTCCCGACCGGTACGGCCTACTTTAACCTAGATCTGAGACCTCGGCGTTCTCAAACACCCCACAACACTCTCAAAAGACATGGCAACCCTCGGACATGTCATTTCTTCAGATTCTCCCTTCTTACGCGCGTTTCATGATCCATTCGTCCTTCCAAAAGAAAAGGCCCCATCGGGAACATTTCCCGATACCAGGGGAAGCTGACGTAACACCAACCTGCTTACCTCAGGGTAGATAACAAGCAAAACCTCCCACGTTTTCATCCGCTCTTCCAAATCTTATCTGATAATTTTTGAGAGCACGGCACAGCGCCACTGGGCAATGGGCCCGACACCGTTCATCCGGAAGCCAAACGACAACGCGCGCGACGCAGACCCAGCCTGGTATCTCACCGCTACTCGCAAGTGAGTTCTAGCCTGCGACACTCTAAAAGTCTAATCCCCACTAACCTGCCTTGTATTGTCCAAGGAATTCCATGCTCAAAATCGTTCAAAAGAGCTACCCGTCCAAGCGACGGAGAGCCCTAGTGGAAGACCTCGTCCCCCTGATCATCGAAGCGGGCGAACCGTGGTCCGCCACCGACCTTTCAGGGATGATTCGAGTGTCCCCGGCGTGGAGGTTCCCAGTCGAGAGGCTGCTCTACTCGTCCGTTACGCTCACAGCGGCGAGGCAGTGGCCGCTCCTATCTCGGACCCTTCGCACACGATCCGACCTCGCGAACATCCTCACGCACCTGCACATCGAGCGGGACGACGGGGAGCGGCTCACGCTGGACTCGGCTCTGGACTCCCTGGGGACGCTCTTCCGGACGCTGCAGGCACTCGGGAGCTTGAAAATCGGAGCGAACGCACCTTTCGCTCGAGCGTCGGTCCTCGATGCGCTCGAAAACCTGCCCCGGCCGACGTTGCTGGAGGAGCTGGACATCGTAGGTCCCTCTAGCGTGGCGCCGAGCTCGCGGAACATACCGAGGATGGTGGACAGGAGCCTCATCTGGACGGAAAGCACACCGGGGCAGGCGCTCAAGACCCTCCGCCTCACCAACGTCCACCTCACGTTCCGCATGCCCCTCAGCTCTCGTGGGTTCCCGCCGAACCTCACGCACCTCCACCTCAACAACGCGACGATCCCCAACTTGGTCTCGCTACAAAACTTCCCCGCGGAACTAAGGACGCTCGAGGTCGTCACCATGGCGTCGAGGCACCTCGATCCGTTCAGCCAAGTGCGTCCGATCGCGGAGGCGACGTGCGATACGCTCGAGAGGCTCTCGCATACCGTCGTGCACGAGATCCAAGGGATAAGTTGGGGGATATATCAGTGGCCCGACTTCCCGATCTTCCCGAGGCTCAAGGAGCTTGAGACCGATGGACTGCTGTACGGACAGGAGTGGTTCCCCCGTTTCGACATTGGTGAGAGGTTGCCTAGCTTGGAGTCATGGACGGTATGGGGTATCCATGAAGACGATCGACCAAGGGACGACGGAGAGTAGTTTGGTCAGTGAGGATGATGAGTAGGAAGGGGCAGGGTGACTGACACGCGAAAAGACAATTCCTTTCTTCATTTTCTTTCTATCTATTCTGAACCTGGAGATGCATACGTATACCCTCGCTATCGACTTAATTCTACTTAGAGATTTCGTTCTCGTTTACCCGTTTTAGGTTCACGCTGCCGACAGGTCTCGGTCAGGGGTTGTTCCCTCAACAGGTGGCAAAATA
>WSUD01000877.1:0-10587 GCA_019633495.1 Tulasnella sp. 427 | reverse complement strand
CCCGAGCCTTACTGAACATAGGCATTATCCCCATGTTCCGCGCCCGTTTGATCGCTTTTGCCACCAGCCGCTGGTTCTTTCGCGTCAACCCTGTCGCACCGCGGTTCTTGATCATACCCATGTCAGTTACGAAGTCGGACATGAGTTGAGCGTTGCGGAACTCCTTCGCTGGGTTTATGCCGAGGATGTGGAATGGATCCCGAAGTTTGGAGCGCTCAGCGGATGGTCCCAGTCCGGAAGGTCGGTGGACTTCAGAAAGGGCTCGAGGTGTCTGGACGCGTCGGTTGCGTTCAAAGTCGTTCGGGCTATAGAACTATTGTGAAATTGAAACCCCGAGGGTTAGTACAGGGGGAAAAACAAGCAGACCGGGCACAGCTCGCTCACTTCGGATCGTTGAGTGCCACGATTGGACTTTGTCCATGACTTGTAACGGACGATTGGAGCTGAGAAGTCAGATCCAGAGCTTTCGCTTTTGGCGGCGGATGGGTCTGCAGGCGAGAATGTGAAGTGGAAAGAATGAAAAGCGTCAGGCTTCCGAAATTTGTGATGGCCGAATTTTTGAAGACGCATTGACCTAGTATTGCGTCGCTTACAATGTCGACGACGTCTGACTTTTTGGCCTCTGCTTTAGAAGCGACATAGCGGGTTGCGGTTCGGGCTGGTGTGAATCGAGCTGAGCGAAGGAGGGTGAGCATTTTGGGGGATGGGTGTGGAAGGCAGAATTCTTTGGCGCGCTTGGACGGACGCGAGAGATGGGAAGTCTTCGAGCGCATCACCTTTACAACCAAACCGACGACCCGCCAACGCACCTCCACCCGTCCCTCACTAGCTCTTCTCTTTCGCTTCAACTACTAGGTCTACTATCCCCTACAGCTGCGCCCTGCGCCCATCGGCGTATCGTGCCAGCAAATGTTCCATCTGCAGCTCGACAACGACCATCCCCCAGTTGACAATGATGGCTCCAGACCCTCGCCCAAGGACACAGTGTCCATGCCCTTCATCAAGCGGCACATCCGCAGGAGACTCACCAACGCCAAGGATGCCTGCGACAAGGAGCTCAAAAAGGTCATACAGTCGATCACCGAGCACGTCGAGACTCGTCTCCGTGAAGCTGAGGCTGCTCTCGATACGCCCCCATACCACACGGCGGACGCGGCCGATCCCTTCTCGAGCCGTATGCACTCGCAGCCAGCGACGGGTGACCTTAATGAAGAAGCCATCTTGGACGATGCCGAGGCAGACCAGCCTCTGGAGATGCACAGCCGTCGCGGTCAGTAATGCAATTTTGTCTCACAGTGGTGATTAGACCGCACACCAACTCACCACCCGTGAACCTTTGCCCAAATGTATATCTAGTATCAGTGTCGCATTCCCCGAGCAGTAGTCCAAACTCTCTGAGGCGCCATCCCACCCTTCCAAGAGGGCCTCAAGCTGAACTGAGTCCTGGCAAGACCAAGGTCAATGTGTTGTCGTCATCGACAGCCTCGTACACCCAATCTGGTCTATCGCGACGCCTCTCGCGGAACATGCACATCCCCATTATGCACACTCGATCAGAGTCTTCTCGCTCGCAGTCGCGGTCAAGATCGCCCTTACCAGGCGTTGAGCTCTCCACTTCGCCACGATCCAACTCAAACCTTGCTTCCCGCCGCATCTCTCGTTTCGACTTGGACGCAGTCGTTGGGCCTCAGGACGAATTTATGGCCACCCTTCACGAAATCATCGCGATCGCTACGGACATTGTCGACACGCCAATATCCACTCTCATCACTCAACCGAAGACCTGCGCCGAGTTCGTTCAGAAAGTTCAGAAGGTCGGAAGCGCCTGGGACCAACATCCCGATTGGCAAGGCCGGGGTTGGTATGTTCAATTACTCT
Organism: Tulasnella sp. 427; assembly: GCA_019633495.1. Lineage (NCBI taxonomy): Eukaryota > Fungi > Basidiomycota > Agaricomycetes > Cantharellales > Tulasnellaceae > Tulasnella > Tulasnella sp. 427. The sequence goes on along the minus strand of WSUD01000877.1, from coordinate 8,709 downwards.
TGGCCGTTGCTGGGTTAAGTCGCGTTGTAGAATGGTGGGAAGCCGAGAAGCAGTTCTGGAATTTCGAAGAGGACAATGACGAAGAAGTGGAGCCCTTGACATTTGTTCTCAAGCCCGAGGGTGACGATTCTGGTCCGGGGACGGAGATTCTGAACGAAGACAGTCCTCTGGTGTCTTCGACCAAACTGGACCGACGAATATCTCGAATCGGTGGCGGTGGTACCCGGGGCTCAAGACGGTCTTCAATCAGCTTGTCCAGGCCAGAAGAGACGTCAAGTACGCCGGATATCGGGGCCGGACCGAGGTTACTTCAAATGGGATTTGGTTCCGGGTCGCCGGCGGGTTCAATATTCCCATCTCGCAATGCTTCCATGGAAAGGCTAAACATGTCACAAACCTCCCTCGCTACGACAGCTTCAGTGGCTACGGAACCCGCGAACGACGATGGTTCGACCACTCTGATTGCGGAGCCGAAACTGGAAGAGCCCAGTTCCCCCGAAAAGTCACGCGTGCGAGCCACCGAGAAGCTTCGCGTCCAAGCAGAACAAGCACAGATCAGCAACGTCGTTATGGAGATTGGTCTGGAGTCCGAGCAGATTATGTGGGCCAATGCCGCATGGGAAGAAGTTGTTGGGTGAGTGGACAACAGTTGGGTTGCAGGACTTTCGTTTGACGAAGGTTACATAGCACAAGTTGCGAAGAGGTGGTGGGCACGTCAATAACCGAACTACTCGCTCCCGAGGATTGCACCGTGTTCAAGGAGGCTGTCAGTCTATTGAGAGAGGATGGGTCCCATACCGTTGAAGCTAGGTTCCGGATGAAAGTCGAATCCGCAACTACTCTTCCCGAAGACACCAATGACGATTCCGAATCCACTTCCACCGAGAGCACAACGAGCGCCGCACCACCCCCAATCATTGAACCCGCGCCAGTGACCACGAAATCCAAACGGCCAACTTTGCGAAAAGCGCTATCTTCCATTTTACGTCCCAGTTCTTCATCTCCAGCGTCGTTCGTCTCCGCCCCCACGACGCCCGCCTTGTCGTTGAGTGTCTCCAACTCGCTCCCGATCTTGGAGACTCCACCACTACCATCACCGCGACCACCCAAGATTCAGTTGTACCGCGAATTCGAAGGCAAGGGGATGCTCATGATGGACCGAACGAGCGGGAACTCCTCCCATACCATGTGGGTGATCAAGCCAGTCTCGGAACCAGAGCTACTCGATGCACCCCGCCGGACAGCAACGGAGAGCGGAGAAGACGAGGGCCAGCTGCTCGTTGCTGGGCTGCAGAGGCGCGACACCACAGACCCAACCACCCCGTTTCCCTTCGCTCTCCCTATATCATCGCAAGTCATCCTCTGCCGTATCTGCGAGATCGGAATCCCCGAGTGGTTCTTCGAGAAGCATAATGAGACATGTGCGGAAACACATCGTCTGGAAGCTCTCATCAACGAGGCGAATGAGTCTATCCAAGAGCTGCGGAACACCATCAAGGATCTCTCGGCTTCGTTGGATGTGGAGCGCGATCGTCTTTCCCCACTTCCCGTTACGCCTGGATCGTCTCCTCCTCCAACGCCCACTTCTTCGAACGCCAATGCCGAGTATCGAGGAATGTCTATCTTCACGTCGAGGTCGTCTTCTTCGTCTGGTCACAGCTCTCGCTCGCTGGCTTCGTCGCTCCAACTCTTCAGACCGCAGATTGGGTCGAAGAAGAAGAAAAAATTGCATGGCATCCCTATGCATAAGGCTCTCCTGGAGGCACTGGATGACATTCTTTTGAAGGTTCTCGAAATCGCAATGCCTTCGTTGAAAGAGGATCAGCACGACCTTCCCTTGGAACGGCAAAGGCTACTAACTCCAACGTCCGAAGGGAGAATTGATGAAGTGATTGCATGGAAACGGCCATCGTCTCTGATGGCCGATGAACCCGCGGTGAAGAGACTCGTTCAGGATGTGGAGATGTTAATACGTACCAAGGTTGACAACGTCCGACGGCTGGAAAATACTATTATCTACTCCGAAAAGATCAGACAGGAATGGGAGGAGATGGTTCAGAGGGCTGCGACGCACCTCGCATTAGGGGGTCCAATTCAAGAAGAGGACGAGGAGACCGATGAGTGTGTCGCCCCTCCCGAAGAACCTGATGTCGAGGACGACAAGCGATCGCAGTCGAGTACTCGTAGCGAATATGCCTATGATGGCAAGGAAGAACCAACCCTGACGGAGACCCAACCAACCCCGATCGGGAATCAGTCTCCGGTTCGCCCGCCTTCGAACAAGAGCGCTTCCAGTGTGGTCCTCATCTCAAACTCCACACCCACCTCTTCCGCTATCCCAATTCAAAGCCTGGGCCTTTCACATTCCCCCCTGCCGTCGTCGAGCAGTCCATCAGGGGTGACCCCGCCACCGCCACCCCCAGCCGTAGTCCCGGCCACCTGGCAAGGAATTGGAATGTCTCATACGCGCTCGTCTACCCCATCTTCTATGTCCTCGCCCCTCGCCCTCGCGGCCCCGATTGTTGCGTCCGGCTCGGCAGACTCTCCTTCAATTCTCCATCATCCTGTCCCACTCAATGTTCCCTTCCAACTTCCCGGCCCGTTGTCGACATCTCCGCTACAACTAGACAAGCCTGAATCTAATGTAGATAGCAGTTCTCAGACCATCAGGGCCAAACCCTCTGGTCAGAACCTCCCCCTCCTTGACCCTAAAACCGGCCTCACACCGCCGCTATCTCCGCTCGTTTCACCTCGTGATAGCTCATCTGCCTCCCATTCCGGTCATTCTCGCAAACATTCCAAGGTTTTCCCTATCGTCAGTCCAAGCAACAACAACAACCCCGGCCCTTCGGGTCCACTATCACCGAGAATACCAACCTTGGCACCAGCTGCTCGCGCCAACCCTTCATCCATTAAGGACTTTGATATCATCAAACCTATCAGCAAAGGTGCCTTCGGCGCGGTTTTCCTAGCCAAAAAGAAAACGACCGGCGATTATTACGCGATCAAAGTTCTCAAGAAAGCGGATATGATTGCCAAGAATCAGATCACGAACGTGAAAGCAGAGCGAAGGATTATGATGCGGCAGGCGGAAAGTCCTTTCGTCGTCAAACTCTACTGGACGTTCCAGAGCAAAGACAATTTGTATCTGGTGATGGAGTATCTCAACGGCGGCGATTGTGCAGCTTTAGTCAAGACGATCGGATGTCTTCCGGAGGAGTGGGCTCAAGCCTACATAGCGGAAATTGTGATGGGACTGGAGTACCTACACGCTACTGGCGTCGTTCATCGGTACGTTCGCGATTCTTGCGATGCGGATTCCTCTCACTGACTCCTATGTACAGAGATCTCAAACCAGACAACCTTCTCATTGACTCAAAAGGTCACCTCAAGTTAACTGATTTTGGTCTTAGCCACATCGGTTTGCTCGGTCGTCAAACAAGGACTGGAGCACTCGGTATGGGGGGATCGGAACGAATGTCCAGCAACGAGAAAGGGAAGAAACGTCACAGTCCGACATCTCGCAACATGTCTGTAGACTCCACCTATTTTGCCCAATCTCCATTACTTGCGGAGACATCGATCGCCAACCTCAGTCCCTCCTACTTCAACCCTCGCATTGGCAATTTATCTACCGACAACATCAGCGAATCGAGCGGCTCTGACAGCTTTGGGAGCCAGGGCTGGCCGAAGACTCCCGGACTTGGGAAACCATACGAAAGCCCAATGCAGTCCTTCGCTGCTGACCTGGCTGCCGACCTTCGTTCACACTCTAATTCTGGCGCAGGAACTCCGCCTGGAGAGCAGAAATTTGTTGGTACACCGGACTATCTAGCTCCTGAGAGCATTCTCGGTATGTCAGAAGACGACCGCGCAGTCGACTGGGTGAGTAAAGGCTGTAGTCTTCCCATCCCACATGGTCTAATCAGGTTCCGCTCGTAGTGGGCACTTGGTGTCATCACGTACGAATTCCTTTATGGAATGCCACCGTTCCACGACGAGACACCAGACAAGGTCTTTGCGAACATTATCAACCGCAAAATTGATTGGCATGAGGACATTGTCGAGTTTTCGCCCGAAGCTATGGACTTCATGCAAAGTCTGATGACCAGCGATCCCAAGCAGCGTTTGGGTTATAACGGCGCTCAAGAGGTCAAGGCACATCCTTGGCTGAAAGACATCGATTGGGAAAAGGTCACAACTGCAGAAGCGGCCTTTGTGCCTCAAGTCGAAGACGCCGAGTCCACTGACTACTTCGATCCACGCGGAGCTATCCCTCAACTATTCCAAGACGAGGAAACAATCGAAGTCACGGGTCGCCCTTCCGATAGTCCACAGACCAATCCGGCCACTTTGCGCAATTCGACTGCCTCCCCAGCGATCGACGACTTTGGAGCTTTCAATTTCAAGAATCTTCCTGTCTTGAAGCAAAAGAACGATGATATGATAAAGCAGATGAAGATCGAACATGCATCAACTCTGTCTCAATCCGTTCCAGATCCAAGTAGTATCAACAGACGTCGAAGCGTCTCTGTGCGGAAGCCACAGAGCTTGATCACAACCGGTGACCCGAGAGTACGTACCGAAGCTTCCCGTTTATAAGAGTTGGGCGTTTATATCACATCTTTAGAATCTCACGAGCCCCCCATCTCCTTCGACCTCAACTTCGTCTATTGCATCGTCACCATCCCGAGGCAGCATGCCACCGTCAACTCCGGGAAGCAGCGCTAGCCACAACAATCACAACCGCCGCCCATCCGAATATGGTCCCGTCGAGCGATTCAAACATCATCACCTTGACGAAAGCAGGCGAAACTCCTTGCCCAGTCGTTTGCGAACATCTTCGATGTCAAGCGTTGAACAGGACGGATCGGTCTCAGAACAGTGGCGGAACAACGCCGGGACCCCGGCTACTTCGGTGGCTTCTGGTGATATGAGGAGAGTCGATGAAGAGCCACGTCCTATCAAGCCGGAACGGCAGGATCAAGCTGTGACTTGTCTCATTGCGGAAGATAATCCTATCTCGATCAAGATTATGGAGACACTTCTCACTAGAATGGGTTGTCGATGCGTTTTAGTGCATGACGGAGCTGAGGCGATAAGTGTCGCACTTGGCGAAATCAGTGAGCGCCTTTTACTTCGACCCTGGATCTTTGTTCTTATCCATTTGGCTGCAGAGTTCGATTGTATATTCATGGATTATCATATGCCCATAAGTCAGTGGATCCATCCGAGTTTGACTACACCCACTGACCTGCTTTGGTCATTCTGCAGTGGACGGGGAAACAGCTGCCCAATACATCAAAAGTACTAACAACAAGAACACCAACACACCTGTTGTTTCTGTCAGCGCGTACACGCACGAAAATCCTTTCAGCAAGGACCTTTTCGCCGCGTCGTTATCTAAACCCGTGCAAAAAGGTGACTTGGTGAACGTCTTGCGTCAACTTGGCTTCAAGACTGCCGAAAGCCAAAAAGCGAAGGCGTCACAGTGATTCCTGCAGCCCTTTCATTTCAATCTCCTTTCAATGTCCTTTCACTTCCTCTTTCGTAGCTCATATTTGCTTTGGCTAGGTGTGGTGGGGTTATTTGTTCATGATTTCGCTTTACATAGCTGCAGCATTTGTACGATTATGCCTTTGTGCTCCCCTTAACGAACTATTTGACGCATGAAACTAGCATAGGACGAGATATCGATCGAGTGTCTGCGATGCCTAGATGTACAGCGAAGTAAAGAAGCGTCCGAAAGAAAAAGAAATAATGAGGGAAAGGGTTGTAAAAATAAGCATTCACCAAAACACTGCAAATTAGCCCAGTTGAAGGTAAGTTCAAGTGTAGGGAGACGACTGTCTCTTGGCTCGTGCGGGCGAGCTCGATCTTGTTGGAGTGGTTGAGCGCGAGGGTTCGTCTTGTCCTGAAAGTTGATCTGGGGCGGTGGATGGTCTCCTCCAGGACGAGGGAGCGCCGCCTGGGCGCTGGGGTTTCGGCTGACGCACGACTTGGAATGATCGCACTGGTGGCACTTCTGCGTTGGCGGTTGATGCTGCAGGAGCATCACCGTCACTCTTGTTCCGACCACGTCGAAAGGGCCAGCTCCCAAGCATGCCCCCGTTAGTCGTGCCCTGGTCCGACTCGTGCCCCGCATCGCTATCGTCTCCGGTCGGATCCGATGCCGGTTTCGGGCCACCGAACCAGAATTTCCGACGAGCCCTACTGCCATCTGGCGACCCATCGTCCACAACCGGGATCACAGGAGGGATAGGATTGTCCGTACGCCTGGCGGAGGGTGACGGCTGACGAGGTTGGACGGGTTGAGAAGGTCTTGCCGAGGGCGGGGCCATCGATCCAGCCGGGGGCCCAAATACCGATGCTGCGTCCTCGATGATGGCAGTTTCTGACTTTTTCCGTCCGTGTGCAGCGAGACCTGAAGGACGGCTGCTATTACCCAGAGAAGTCGATGAATTGGAAGCTACTTGCTGGTAGCTCAAGGGTAGAGGTGAAGTTGGAGAGGTTGAAGCCGGTGGCGGTACGGAGGTGTTGACGTTGACGTTTGGGGGGCGCCGTTGCTGTCTCCTGTCATTTGGATTTGGTGGCGCTTGCATTTGGATTGCAAATGGACTATTAAAGTGAGCCTTGCCCCCTTTAACCCTGGTGAACCCGGTAGAAGACTCTTGTGGAGGTGGTTGAGCTGGCGGGGCAACGATGGACTGTCGCTGAGATCTGGTAGATGGGATATAGTCGTCGTGGAAGGCACCCAGGATGTAGCCAGCGTCTGGATCGTCACCATCCTCCTGATACGGTGTGCTAGCTTGCTCCGGCCGAAGATACGATGGCACAGAGGTTGTAGTGCCCAGCGCCTTGAGCTGATAAGGCCCTTGGCCCGGAGCTGGCGCCTGTCCCATCAAAGGATGGTTACTGCCGGAGGAGTTATAGCGAGATTCTGGGCGAGATGGCTGCGATAGCTCGTCTCGACCTTCACGATTTCGCTGTTCACTAGAAGGGCGATAGCGCGTGCGCCGTTGCCTATTTCTCCGCCTCTTCTTGAAATAGGGTAACAACCCTATAGCTCCGAAAAGCCCTGTGTCCACGGAATGGCGACTTTTGTCGAATGGTATCCGTCCGAAGAGTCTCACCATCCCCTCGGCGATTTTGACGAACAGCATGAGAGCGAACATGATGTAGATGAGAGCGTTGATCATCAGAATGGCATATGCAAGCCATCCTCCTGCTGCAGAACCGACATTCACCTGAAAGAAAGAAAGTTCAGTATACAGAAAATCCATACGCGCAAGGCGGTTCGACGTACCACTGGACTGAGAATGACTAGAAGCACACATGTGACGATTCGCAATACACAGAACATGAATGACATTCCACCCATGTGAGCACCTTCTCCCCATGGTAGCCACATGCTCGTCGCTAAGGCAGCTAGCACTTCGGAGATGAGCAAGATGATGGCTTGTGCGGTTCCGCTCTTCTGACCCGCTCCCACAACAACTGCGAAGACTAGATTGTGAACGAACACGACGTACGCAAAGTGTTGCTGTCCCGGAGAGTAGTAGTAATACAGGGGTCCTAGACTGAGCAAGGTCCTTGTAGCTTCATAAAGCTTGGTAGTAGGTGTCAGGGCGACGCGGGAGAGGAGAAGTGCAGGTAGGCCGAGGGAAAGGAAGGTGAAAGCTACGCTAGCGAGCGCAAGCGATGCGATCGTGGCATCCGGTCGTCCGAGGCTGAATTGGTAGCAGGAGAAAAGTGTGATGGGAACGTGGAAGAGTAGGAGGATACGGACGAGATTCCCATAGAGAATGTTCCGATGGAAGGAACTTTGACCGAGTCGATAGTTCCACCATGCCTTGCGTGACTGCACGGCGAATCTCGGATTGGGCGGTTGCGGTAATGCGAGCTCCTCTATGCGCGGACTGTCTGGTGCTAGGTCTTTGGACAGCACTCCGTCTGAATGAGCCGAGTATCTTGGACTACGCGCGGGCTGTTTGCGAACCGCGTTGCTGCTTCCGCTGAGTAGTGAGGAGATGAGCCAGTCGAAGAACCAGATGATCAAGCTGACGACGATAGTGACGGCGACAATGCTGAGGTAGATGGCAAGGCAAGTCCCAAACAAGTCTTGAGGACGGATACCCAGAGCGTAGGCGAAGGAGCTGATCCCAGATCTTGTTCCGTCAGGAAGTAGCAGGAGGGTGTTCGGCGCCGTTTCGTCCAAGTAGAGCGGGGACCCAGTGTTTGCTATTTGATCGGCAAAGTCGGGAGAAGGGGAATAATCCTTGACGCGGGTCGCATCCCAGTGATCCTCAGAGGCGTTTGTTCCTTGAATTAGCGTAACATCTAAAGGGAAGAAACCTCACGTCATTCGCAGGGCCTCCAACGACACGTGGACGGAACCTACTGTAAACAAGAGTCGCCCACGCGGCATTCCGCAAAATAGGATCTGCGGAAAAAGGTTCCGCGTTAGTTGCTTTCGGACGGAAAACAATACTTGTTGGACGTAATCTCACAGGTAAATCCTGGCCATTGTACTGCCACCATCGCCAATCCTGCACACCACTGCGTGTGAAAGATGATGTCTCTTAACGAAGGCGTCGCTGATCGGCAAGGGTAAGCTAAGGCTGCGGGGTCCAAGACAATGAGATGTAACTCACAAAACCGCAGTAAAGCAGGTGAAGCTGACAGCCTTTCCCCACTGATAGCGCTTGA
>WSUD01000874.1:0-10611 GCA_019633495.1 Tulasnella sp. 427 | reverse complement strand
GAGACCGGCGGCATGCTAAGCCAATAAGCACCTCGTGCTACACCCCCCATCCACTTCGACGTCGTAAAGCCAAGACTCGAAGCAACTGCAGGACCATCAATCGCGATGGGGGACCCAGTTTTCCCCAATCTTCACCACCCTCCCCCGTTGTTCGGAGCTCAATCTAACGTGGCCCACACGTGCTGCCAGATTCAGTCCAAAAAGTCTATCACCACTACATCGACCCGAGCAATCATTAACCCTGTTTTTGGTGTCAGACAACACACCCTTCCTTATCCGGATCGGCAAACATGACCTCTGTTCATCCCTTGCCTCCACTCGTCCTCCGCAATCGCCCGGGTCACCCAGGTCTCCGTTGCCCTAGCCCCGGCCCCGAGCCCCGTCGCCCCGAACCATGTCTCACTTTCCTTGTCTGCGTCAACTCTACGATTGGAAGGGACGGTCGATAGCACAGTTGCGGGTCGGCCGGGGTGATCCACGCGTGGGCCAAACCTCGGGATCCACATCCTCATCACGTCTCAGGAGCGCGTTACGGTAGTCAAGTCAAGAAAAATAGCTTTTCCACGTTTTCGAGGGACCCGACAAAACCCAAACCTGTTTAACATATACTCCTGTCTCTCGGGTTGAGCATCCGCCGTGCTGCCACACGGGCGAGGGGATTCTTCGGAATTTGGGAGTGGCTTTCTCGGCGTTCTTTACTTCGCCTCGCAGGGTTTAGCGTCCTGATTAGCGACCTTTTTTTTGACGTTCGGCTGCTGCCCCAAGCCACCAGGTCAAACGGGTGTATTGTGATGCGAAACAAGGGGCAATCGCCAATTTTCCTCTAATTACAGATCGGTCAATTAGACTTGCCGGATGTAACCGGGATCAATTCCCTCAGCCGCCTCATTCTGCAAATCATGATGACAAGTCTCTATGTGTTATTATTAAGAAAGTAGCCAGAGGCATTATCGCTAACGTCAGCGTATTAATCAGCGCGGTGACTTCGACAATCGCCACGCCATGTGCTTTGTCTGACGGCGATCACATAAACAAGCAAAGCTTCCCATTTTTCGCACTCGAAAAACAAAACCTCCAACGGCGGGAATCGTCCCTTCTAAAACAATTCGTTCAATTTCAGCTCGGCCACTAGCACCCCACAATACCGGGTCCCATTCAGACGGAAAGCCGTGAGCCTTCAACTCGGTGTGCGACCCCATTGGTCTCAAGAAGCCCCGGGCTTAATCATCGTTTCGGGCACCATTGCCTTAAACGTACACCGACGCCGACCCTGTGCTCTTCTATGCTGGGAACATATATGACCCCAAATATACACCCAGTCGAGACCAGCTATTCTTTCGGGCGATCGTGCAGAATATTCACAGAGTGAGAAGAGGCCAAGACAGGCTCGGCTCCGCAGTTTTGACCGAATGTCTGGTACAAAGGCAGACAACTATTCCGGGATTCCAAAGTCTCTCTCTCCGTGTCTCCGTCAGCGGAGAGAATGTGGAGCAAGAAGTCCTTCTTTGGAAGGAGATCAAAAAGGGGACATTGTGGACTTTCTCGTCATGGTTCCCAGCCGCGATATTCTGGCTTCTCGAGTATACACACCGGCGAGTCGCCCTTCGGTATCTATAATGCCCATTCGTCGCCGACTCTTGCCAGAGTCGAAGACGACATATTCAAAGCTCACGTATACGCTCACATCCCTAGCCTGCCTTCTCAACAACCATCCGGTTCTTCGGGCCGGCAAAGCTCTTGAGGGCTGCATAGATATCATTTCACACCGCCCTTCTAGAAACGACTCCCTTCTCGTAAGCACCTGAGGGAATTCTACGCTGGAATATCTTTAACAGCCTTCTCGATCGGCCAGAGATCCTGGTGTACTGTCCAAAGGGACAATAGAAGTAGCATGGCTGATCCTCGAGCACGCCCGAAACTGGGACTGAAACCATGCGGCATCCGCACCCGTCGATACCTTCCCTTCCCGACACATTCACTATGGACAACGAGTGCACCGGGCGGTCCGAGAGCTACACGGGCAAAGGCCGAGTGGCGCACGCGTCGACCAATGGATCTCGTTTCCGGGGCTGGAGGGAGCGAATGAAAGGAAATCCGAAGGTTTGTGCCCGTCTCGCGGCTCAACCTCAGAAGTTCTCTCAACGCATGACGAGAGATCACTGGACTCGGATATTCAGAACATTATTTTCTGGTTCAGGCATACAGAAATCATTGGAAGGGCTTTAAATCGGCGTAAACAACACCCTCATCGTACTCGGCCTAGACTGGGCAAAAGCTGAGAAGTAGCTGGGGAACTGTGATACACTCCTTGCCGTCTCAGATCTCAATAGAGACCAGGTCAAGCTCGTGTTTCTGAATTCCTCGTCTAGCCTTGAGTCCTTGCCTCAGATCAAGCAGCGCGCCGGAGCCCCACACCAGCTGACCTCTCCTAGCCCATGATCGAAACCCCAAAACGCCCACTCGCACAGCTCGGCTCCGAGACCATAGTACCATTAGAACGAGGGATATTTTGTGACTCTTCGAAATGCCCACACTAGAAACGAAATGGTCTCCTCGCCCCAATATATCGCTCTCCAATCACCAAAGCTTATATCATTAACGTCCTACCTGGAGAAACGAGACAGATGTAAACCGAGTACTCTATGCTATGAAAGAGGTAAATGTTGAAACGTATACATGAGTCTGGGGCAGAGACGCGCGTTTACACCAGTCCATGTCGGTCAGCTTACAACTGAGGCGACTGTTGGTGCCCGCCGAGCCAAACTTTGGGGTGTATTAGAGCATCGTCCCGCGGCCCTTCGATAACGGTCCGCTGATGGCACGATAACGAGACAAGAACGGAGAAAGCGAGAGGCAACGAAACAGAAGAACGTTCATCGGAGTGTTCAGGGACAAAGTAACGATCAGGCAAAGCCAGTAGCTACATAGATTCCTCCAGTCTCTCGGTACTGGTGAACCCCTATCTCTGATTTATCCTCACCTCCGCGACAAAGCGGTTAACTACGATGCACGATCGCTGGTTCTTGAGATACCGAGGCAACCGGTGTTGCCGGTGCAGCACTGCTCAAAGCTATTTGTTGCACGCAAATAAATACGGTCAGCATCTCGTATCAGCTTGCCGTTCATGACTTTCAAGATCAAATTCAGGATAGATACCCGCTGGTCGAAGCGTTGCCAGTCTAACAAAGTCCTTGGCTATTAGCTCGAAGGCGGCACGGGGTAGGAGATGCCGCAGCCCGCTGCGCCCTATTTTTGCTCGGGGCGTTGTCATCGATGAATTTCATTTCTTGGAGTGTAGCCAAAGCTAGTTGAACAGTCAGGGGTAAAGTAACCATTGCAAACGTAATAATAAGCACCTACCGAGTAGGTCCCCCCCAGCCCGAGCGAACCAAACAGATCGGACACCAATCTAAATCTGGCACATGACAGGTCAGACACGGATCTCTCTTTGTGCTCGCGGGTAGTGTATTTTGGCTTGAAATGCGCTGCCGCGCTCGGTTCCGACAGAATGCCCACTATTCGCATGGCTGGCGCACCGCGTTTCAGCGAAGCGAGCTCGGTTTTATGGACGATGTCCCCACTCGCAAACGACGTTCTACATGACGACACACTTGAAACTCTGGATAGCTCCTGTCCGATGCATTATGTGGGTGGCGATCGGTACCTGGCATGTTACCCGAGAAACTCATGTCCGTCAGGCATCGTCCATGGGCTGATACCGCTTTGCTAAAGCTGGCCAAGTGACGTCCGAGGCTACTGGCCCATTTTATCCAACCAGTTGAGGATGTTTGGTACTACACGTGCCGAATGTATCCGATTGCATAACAGTTCCCCTCTCCAGTTCAGCTTTGCTCGGAAAATCGCCGGAGACATTGCAAACTCGGGCATTCTTATCATAGTCCTGGCCCTTAACCAGGGGTTAACGCTCGACGACTCCATCAGCTGAACCTAGATGCTCCAAAATGTGAGAGTTTTAGCGACTTATCGCAGCTTCATAGGATTTGTAGTGCTTTATTGAGTGCAGTGCAACGCATACGAGTCTGTCGACTAGGCCGTAATCGTGCACAGAAATCCACCGGCTCCGACCTCTGAACATACCGAGGAGCACCCAAGGCCTTCCTCAGCGATGGCAATATACCCTCTGACACCGCGACTTCGAGGGCGAAATCATGTCATCTGTCTGGTATCACGGGAGAGACCGGGACATTCCGAAGCTGGCGCCTTATTGCGCAGAAAAGAAAATCCGGAGAAGGTAGCGTTGGAATGGAGTCCAAAGACAAACGGCACGCGCGTCACGCTGACTAGCCAGGACCCCAGGTGCACCTTTGCCACCCCGGGATAGTGTCACGTCCTATTCGTGACCCAGGCGTGCAATTCTCTTCTCGTCGTCGTCGGCGTCCGCTGTATGGCACGGGCGACACTACGGTATCACCACCGCTACCAGCCACCGCCACTTCCAATGCGCTTGAGGATGGGGAAAAAGGGATTGCCGCCATGGGCGGAGCTGGCATTGGGATTGAAATGCGAACTGAGATTGGGCGACCATAGACGGGGTTGTACTCCCTGCTAGGGAGCGAAGACAATGGTAGCTAGCCTTTAGTAGAGTTCATGCAGCTATGGAGAGTGCGTTTGACAGCCTCGACATCAGTCATAGGCTTGGGCAAGCTTGCAATCCCGGGTTTCTGAGAAGGGCCGACCGAACCGACTATGAATCTCCTGAATATCCGAGTCGAGCGTGCATCAACCATAATGAGAGCAAGACTGAAATAAATTTATGGGCGCTATTGAGAAAATGTAATACTTGGCTACAGCTTTGAATGGTGGAATACGGTACAGCCGAGAGCTCTCGAGAGTTGGTGCCAATGCTGACCGAGGGGGAACGCGCACTGTACCCCCAGGCTTGCACTCAACAGATGTGCCGAAAGCCATTTCCTCATCAAATTGAACAGTTCAAGATGTCCCTCACTAGCTTGGCCAATGACGACTTAGGAAGTCACAAAGCGTACGAAGACCACTTTGATGTCCAAGTCGGGAAGCCAGAGTTCACCATGTACGACATTTGCGCCGGAGAGAGGGGGTAAGAACTCGGAAGGTCAAAGGGGTGACAGATAATTCACCGCGTAGCTCTCAACGTACCCGTAGCTAAGTCATAATGTAGCAATTGGACCGTAAGCTTGCGATTGATGGCCGTTAACGCACCCTGAAAATATCACTGTTCTGAATCTTGACCACTCCATGCTCGAGCTTTTAATAGGGAATGAAACTCAGAGGCGCTGCTATCCTACGCCGACGACACCGGCGGGGCGGACGAAGTCTTGCGAGATAGTCTGAGTAGGAGACCTTGAGTATGCCACGGAGCTGAAGTGGAAACCCTGCCATTCGTTTCTTCTAGTACACATGTACCGAGACACTCGAATGGCGGTCCTCAAGGGTGACATCTAGATACGTGACGTTCCACTCCTGTATTCTCCAGGGAATCTCCGGCGGGGTCCCTTCCTGAGCGGGGGAAAGGGGCAGAGGGACCGTGCGCGGCTCGTGTTTTGTCCATGGACTCTATCACAGCCGTAGAGAAAGGCAAGCCGCCTAAATGGAAATGGTGCATGACCCTGGGTGTTCAAATGGGGACTGTTCGCTAGTCAGAAGTTTCGTGAGCTTCTCGGAGGAGAGCCAGGACCCCCCTCACCCCACCCCTGCGGAGGTTACGTGTTATAATGATAACGGGTTTTGACCATAGCTTACGTGCAGAGCTTATATCTTTTTGGGACCTTTCGATGGGTTATGTGCAGAATTGATATCTCAAGCGATGCCGGGTCATGAGGACCCGCGATTAGTCTTTGCGCCGAGACTAGAGGAAAATCTAGATGACGCATTTGGGCCAAGTTGAGGCAAAATCTGGCTATATATCGTGTTCTGAGCGTCCAAATACGGTACTTCGACGCCCGGAGGAAGCTCGAAGCTCCTTGACGCAGGCGAGGCGAAAAGTGGAGAACGGTTGGGCTGGCTGACCCAGCTCACGCCCACAGGGTCACGTGTAAAGCTGATTTCTTCTGCTTGTTTTTTTGTTGATAACGAAAATTCTGACCGGAAATTTTGCACGCAACCTCTGCAGGAGTGGGGGGGTTCCTGGAAACCGCCGATCGTCCTCGAGCGCCTTTATGAACCTGTGAGTGCACAGTGTTAATAAATCCTAATAAGTAAGGTAGCAACCAAGCTGAGCTCGATGGCCAATTGGGAAAAGTCGAGGTTGGGCTTCGATAAGATCCGTATGACCGACACGCGTTCTTGTTGAGTGCGCCACAAATACAAACACCCCTCCTAATCGCTGACTTCGTCCCATACCTCTGACACTCTGAACTTCAGCGATCCACCATGTCTGTCCCGAGTCAGTTTTACGAGTATGTAGACCAGCATAGGTCGGACTTTATCGACCGTCTTGCCAAAGCCGTCGCCATTCCATCGTCAGTCGAGTTGCCCGTTCTTTGGATCAGAGATTAACTGCAATCCGACCTTGCCGTTAATCGCAATAGAGTCAGCGGAGACGCGTCTTATCGCGAGCATGTCTTTGAAATGTCCAAGTTTATCGTCAAGGAGCTCGAGGCGCTCGGAGTCACAGTCCGCACCGTCGATCTTGGAAAACAGGTCCTCGATGGTCAGGAGATCCAGCTCCCACCAGCCATTCTTGGGTCCATAGGAGACGATCCTAAAAAGAGGACTATTCAACTTTACGCTCACTACGATGTGCAACCTGTGAGTCTCTGCTCAATGAGCGAGCGACGGCGAAGGGTCATCCGACCGTCGTGAGAGGTCTCGGTCGTCCCTGCAGCGGCAAAGACCCTGAGCTCGAGCCTTCACCGGGTAGAGCGAAAGACATTGGACACTTCACTGACTTATGATACGTCCAGGCGCTCTTGTCCGATGGATGGGACCATGAACCGTTCAAACTTACTCACGACGAGAAGACAGGAAGACTATACGGACGTGGTTCTAGCGACGACAAAGGTACAAATTTCCTTCCACTCACTTCGGTCACACAGCGAAACGCCTACGAGTCGTTTAGGTCCTCTTCTTGGATGGATCAACGTTCTTGAAGCCCATGTGAAGCTTGGTCTCGAGCTTCCAGTCAACCTCCGTTTCTGTTTCGAAGGCAAGTCGCACTGGTACCTTTGCTGCAGCTATCAGGATCACTAACAGCAAATTAGGAATGGAGGAGAGCGGCTCCGAAGGTCTCGACGACCTCATCAAAGCGGAAGTTGGACCGGGGAAGTTCTTCGAGGGGGTCGACTGCGTTTGCATCAGCGATAACTACTGGCTCAACGACCGAACTGTGAGTAGAAAGCAGACCAAAGGAAATAAAACCTTGCTAAGACTGTGGTCTGCTACAGCCATGCTTGACCTACGGTCTCCGAGGTATTTCCTACTACAAGGTCACTATTTCGGGACCAGCGAAGGACTTGCACTCCGGTGTGTTCGGAAACACTGTACACGAGGTACCATGACTTGCGGCCATTACCTGTCTTGTTAAGTATTGCTGACTGTACCATGCTATCTTCAGCCAATGACCGATCTCATCCTCCTGATGAGTCGGCTGGTCAAGCCCAACGGCGAGATCCTTATTCCCGGACTGGAGCAGCTGGTCGCTCCATTGACCGACGAAGAGAAGTAGGGAAGAGTAATTCTCTGTCTAGAGTACCGAGAGCTGAGTTTTTGTTTCAGACAGCGATACGAGGTTCTTGACTACAGTATTGCGGTGCGAATTTCGAATTTCTTTTGACGCATTTGATCGCCTTTTCTTACCGACCATGATATGAACATCTAGGACATTGAACAATCCGCTGGAGCTCCTGTAGCCCTCTCCTCGGACAAGTCTGCGGTTCTCATGGGCCGAATGCGTTACCCCTCTTTGTCCTTACACGGCATTGAAGGCGCATTCTCTGCACCTGGAGCCAAGACTGTCATCCCAGCTAAGGTAAGTCATGCAATAGGTCTTTCTTTACGAGTACGTCCGCTCATGTTTCTTGCTTTCAAGGTCCATGGGAAATTCTCCGTCCGGCTGGTCCCCAACATGACCCCAGACAACGTCGATCCTCTCGTCATCACGTACCTGAAAGCCGAGTTCGCCAAGTTGAATAGCAAGAACAAGTTGGAGGTGGAGAACTTGCATGGTGGCAAGCCTTGGGTGTATGTTCTTCTCCCTGCTCGAGGGTGACGTCGTCTGAAGAGAACCGAATGACAGAGCGGACCCAAATCATTGGAACTATGTGGCAGCTAAGAAGGCTACAGAGGTAGGGCTCATGCGCATTGTTTTATACATTGAAGCTCGGAAGATAAACTACAGGATTAACGTTTAACTCAACTTAGGCCGTATACAAGAAGACGCCAGATTTGACCCGGGAAGGAGGCTCAATCCCGGTTACCCTAACCTTCGCAGAGGCTCTTGGTGTGTATTGCAGTTCCAGAAGGATATTATATTTATTGATGCCCACTTCTTATGTTTGCTCAGGTGTCAACGTGCTGCTCTTGCCGATGGGTCGTGGAGATGATGGTGCTCAGTGAGTGGGAATCTGGTTCCATTTTCGATCAACCAACTGACACACCTTATCACAATTAGCTCAACCAATGAGAAGCTTGACGTTTCAAACTACATCGAAGGGGTAAGTCATGTCTGAAGAACACTACAAGCTATCTAACATGTCCGCTCCCGCTCCCTACAGACCAAGCTGCTGGGCACATATCTGTGGGAGGTCGCAGCGACAGCTCCAAAGTCGTAGATCCACAACAGAAAGAAAGTACATGTATAGCAAAGAGAACAAACAATTGGATTTGAAAACAGAAATTCGGGGGGTAATTTCAACGAGCACCGTCCGGCCCATAAAAAAGAACTGCCACTTTCAAAAAGATATAGGAAATCTTAGGTCTGCGCCCGCTCCAGCTCCGGTCCGAACTGCGACCAGAAGGGATCCTCTTTCCAGTCCCCGTTGTATTGGACGGCACGGACCTTCCTCCCTCCGATGTTGGGGGTGTCACTCCGCTCCAGGTACCACAGGTCCCTCACCCCCATCCGGACCATGTAGTCATAGAGCAAGTGGAAGTTCAAGCCCACGGCTGCGGGACCGTGCGAGTCATCCGACAGACACAATTTTCCTCCCTTTGAGATGATTAACTGAGGGGAGATGGGGTTCGGTCAGTTGATGATCGGATCGACTGCCAAAGTAGGCAAAACGAGCGGGGTGGGGTTACCTTCAACACGTCCTCTCCGGGATAGGCGTCCTTCCATCCTTTGCGGAATGCGGCGGCGTTGAGCTCAAAGCAAGCCCCATAAGCGATTGCGCAGTCGATGTTCCTCTCCACTTTCGCCCAGATTCCGGTGTACTTTGGGCTGTTGAGTCGCATGAGGGGTACGTACAACCGGCAAAGGTCGAAATGCCCGATGACTTCAGGTTGGAATCGATCCATGAAGGTCAGTTGGTTGTCGAAGTATGCTGACAAGTAAGCGGTGTAGAGCGGTTCGCCTTGATCGACGTCCATCCCGTCGGTGGCATCCGCAGAGAAGCTGGATAAGCACTGCTGCCAGGTGTCCCGGTCAAAGTCGATGGGCCATTCGTTGACATGGTGCACGCTTCCCACTAAGTACTCGATCTTGTCTCCGTGCTTGTCGATTAACGAGCCGAGCGCCTTGTAGTCCAGGTCGCTGATGAAATCGGTTTCCGCGCCGATGAGCAAGGTTATTTTATCCGCATAAGCTTCCTTGAGTCGATGGGCTTCCTCGACGTAAGCATCGAACTGCTTGATGAGATTCTCTACGCCAAACTTTGACTGAGAATCGTTTCAGGTTAGCTATGCGGGTTCTCGCGAACTGAAGGTGGGGACGGGGTGGCGTGGAGGCATACCTCTTCCGGATAGAGGTCCCGCTCGCGGTATCGAGGAACGTGCTCTGACAGTCCGTAGACTTTGAAACCTTTGTTAATCGCTTCGAGTACGACTTCTTCGAGCGTTCCAGCTGCATGCTGGCAGAACGAGCCTGAGTGCGAGTGATGACTGTGCATAGGACGGTGGACTACGGTTGAAACAATCCGATCTTGCCGGCACCGGCCCGCTACGTTTGGGGACGCGGCAGGATTTTCAGAAGACCCCTCGGTGCTTAGGAAACCCAGAATTTCCCGCGAGCTAACAGATATGTATATACGACCGTGGCAGCGAATAGGGGGTCAACCCGTCCAACACCAATTGGGTTGGGCGGATTCTCGATTAGGAAGGAGGAGCTACTCGAGTGCTCTTGACGAACTCTCCAATGTTCTCCAGATCGCTAACAGTCCTCCCGTGACCCTGCTTTCGGACACGTCCTACGAATCCAGCTTTGGGGGCACCAGTCGCTGGAGCTGGTCCTCCATCAGCTGGTGATGCGACGTTGGCAGAAACAGCTTCGCTCGGGGGACCTCGTGGAGCACGAATGATCGTCGCTTCCGCCGTTGTTGCTGGGCTAGGACTCGCAGGTTTCGGATCGTTCTCGGACGGTGTTCCGAATATCCTCTCTCGCGCGGCCTGATACGACGCCTCTCTTTCCTGGAGCGACTTGGTTGGGGCAGCGGATGGGCTTGGGGAAGGTGATGGAGC
>WSUD01000872.1:0-10619 GCA_019633495.1 Tulasnella sp. 427 | reverse complement strand
GTCGCTAGTGTAAAGGCCTTGTTAAAGGTCGAAACGGGACAATAGGTCGCTGGAATCCCACGTACCGCCGACGGTTTAGGAGACGAATCCATTATACTAGTCGCTCAGGTGCACCGCTTAACTATCAATACGATGTCTTGTGAGAGTAATATGGATCTACAAGATTGCGGCTCGCAGGGATGGTTGGAAGTCGGTTGGGAACGGTTGTGATTCACCCAACACCGCCTCATCGGACGTTCTTCGGTTCACAAGACAACGCCCGCTTCCAGCTCGAGTGATCTTGGAAATGTGGATTTAGTAATGGGGAAACCTGTCGTGCATTTATTTGATGCCCAACGTAGATAAAGAGGCTTGACTGGGGGTTTTCAGTGGAGAAGTAATTGGGTTAGCCTGGGGAACTAGGAGCGGGAAGATGGGCTTACCGGCTACTATAATTGGAAAATCGGTCATCTCCAGCTTAAACCATGAGCTCCGGATACCAACCATTGAACCGGAAAGATAAAGAACACTATTCTGGCACTACTAAACGGAATTCAGCCCCTCAATGCGAAGATGATGCGATATGATGTTCGTGAATCCGCTCACAGATCGCGACTTTTGTGTGACCGTCCATATTGCGATTTACGTTCAATCAGATCAGCGGCATAGTATAATCAGTAAATAACTGGAGCAAAAGTCCTCAAAGGTGGGACTTCAAGTATTCACGAATCAAGAGAGGCGGTAGACAACTGCGAGCGGTCATACTTGATGCAACTTGATAACTCCCCTGATATACAAAACAGTAGTAGTAGGGTATTAAAAGTCTTTTTAGTGATGAATTGAGAAAGAAGAGAATGCTGTGTACTACCTCAGGTTGTTTGTGGCCGAGAAAGATGTTGGTCCGCGAACACTGCTCCGTCGGGACAGGCAACGGCTTTCCCGTCTCCGTAAGTCGTAAAGTGCAACACAGTGTTAAGCAAGGGGCCAGAGAAAGAGTAAAATATAAGCCCTAATGACAGTAATCCGTGCATACCGGACTACTGTGGCTGGCTCACTTGACTTCTCCCTTCTCCGAGTTCGCCGGTGGTTTGTGACGTTACTGGGTAATAGGGAGCCAGCACAGACTTTGATTAGGAGGTAACGGTTCACGGTAACGCTGACATCGCTCAAAGTAAGGGAGACGTTGTGCCGTGATTGAGCTGACTGGGAGACATGA
The DNA here is from genome assembly GCA_019633495.1 of Tulasnella sp. 427. Classification (NCBI taxonomy): domain Eukaryota; kingdom Fungi; phylum Basidiomycota; class Agaricomycetes; order Cantharellales; family Tulasnellaceae; genus Tulasnella; species Tulasnella sp. 427. The sequence continues at coordinate 9,424 of WSUD01000872.1, read as the reverse complement.
CAGAAGCTTGGATATGCGTTGCAGCTGCTACGGAGATCGGGCATGCCGGGTTACCGCCGCCGGTCCTCCCGAGCGGTGTATACCATAGCAATGGTAGTAGTATACAACGACCGTAGGGCCTCTTAATCACTGCATTGTAGTAGTTCTTTGATGCCGACTAGTCGTTGAAAATTGAGCTCCGATTTTAGCTCGGATTAGGCAGCTGCTTCAGAGCCTCTTCAGAGTTTGGCATCCACCTTCTATGCCGTACATCGTATCAGTAGTAGCATTGAGGCTGTGGGCTATTCATATCTATTACGATGTGCAAACATCTGTAGTTGCTGTAAGGCAATAGTTTTGTCAGCGAAAACACCAGTAGAGGGGCACACACCCGGCAGTCGACCAAATGAAGCCGTTCCGATGAGTCGGCTGTCTCTGTGCAAGATATCTCTCAGGCGGGGAATGATTCATAGCGGATGACATCGGAATGATTCATCCGAAAGGCCCGGGAGGTCGTGAGGCACCGCACGTCTGAGGACCTTCGTAAGCTTCCGGGAAACTAGACGCTTTCCATGTAGAATGTGTGTAAGGTATATATCTCTGTGCGCATCTCTGAGATGTGAGTGAAGACTGTTAGCTCATCCTTCTCCCTTCTGTGACCTCTGTAATTCTCCCTGTGATTTGTCATGAGCGATGACCTACGTGAGCTCATTGAGATGCTGAATTGCAAAATGAGACCATATATATTGATTATCTTTTTAGGTGGCCCAAGGTACTTTATGCGTCTTCATAACATGGTCCGTTCTGGCAGATTGGATAACTTTCAGACCACATCTGTCCCGGACGGCCCGCGACATCGGCCTTCGTGGACCTTCACAATAACAAGTAAGCACTACCGAATGGAGAGGTTTAGCTATATCTTAGTCTGCAATTCCGCGAAGTCCGTGAGCAGTACTTCACCGCAACCGGGAGCTCAAAGGCTCAAGCACGAGAAACTGCAGCATTCAACGCACTGTATTACCTCGGATTCCTCGATAGCTACGAGTGATGCCATTGATAGCAGGCAGACTCTTTTGTCGTCCAATCATAGAGTTCCCGTTGCCTAGCAGAAACTCATTTGAAACTCAGCCAAATAAGCTTGGCTTCTCCCGAGCTGACGTTCCGACAAGCTTCAACATTGAAAAGACTAGACATTATACCAGCGTGATGACTGCAGACCCAGTCTAATTGAGTTCGGGGGAAGACTACTGGTATTACTGGGGTCGAATTTGACGTACTTGAGTTGGTGGTTACGGGTGGGTAAAACCAGGGTTAACGTCATGCAACGATACCGGCCTGCCCGAAGAAGCTATGACCGAAGGAGTGCAGGCCTTGTGGTCGATCGCATGGCGCCCAGGTGGTTTAAGTGCGAGTCTAATCACTCCACCAATAGTCAGGCCCGAATTTGGTACTGCGCAGCTTGCGTCCGCTGGTCACTTATCCGAACACCCGATCGCCATTGAGTCTGCTAAAGCCGAGGGGCCTTGGCACTATCGCTTGCAATTCGGGTATCGGAGGAGTTTGTGTCACAGTTGAATCAGTCTATCACATGGTTGACCTTCGCACGATGTAATAAGTTATGAGTGTATTCTACAGAACCCCCTCGTAGACCACTCGAAAATAGCAAATAGTACGAATGGAAAGAAGAGTCCGAGTAAATCAATCACCCCTTGTGCCGAATGGGAATCGCCTCCACGCGACCTGGGTATCAACCGTCCAGACCAGCTCCAGACGCCCTTCTAGGCTCGTCGTCACGGGGATAGTAATAGTTCGTCGATGAGATGACTGAAGAGGAAGAGGACACGGATCTTATCCCACCCTCAAGTGGAATAGCCGCTGGCAGACCTGCGTACTTGAGCGGAACACTTGACCGCGGTGGGTTGGTAGAAGGCGTCGAACTCGTGAACGCACGGATAGCGTCCGTCGATGTTCGGCGGGTATAAGCCGGTATAGCTGACGGCGAAGGCGGGAACGGTTGCTGCGCAGTCAACGGTGCTGCGGGTATCATCGATTGAGAGCGTTTATGTCCGAGACGACTCGGGAACTTGATTTCGTTCTTCGAATCACCGCTGACTTGAGGTTTGGAACCTGAGGAATGGAGGTACTTGTTCATGGCTCCGACCACCTTCGTCTTGACGCTGCTCTTCGACGATGTTGACGACGCGATGCTTCCGGTTGACGACTTGAGCTCGTTCTCTATGTTGGGAGACATGGGACTTTCTGGGTAGACGTCTGGTGATTCGGGGCGCTTGAAACTGAGGCCACGTTGAGGGAACGAGCTCGGTGGAGGCATGAGGATTGACGAATCTTCCCGTGGTAGGATCCGCGCAGGAACGGAGCTGCGTGGTTTGGCCTTTGGTGTAGCTTTAACGGTATCTACAGAGTCCCGAACTTTGAGGATGGCGTCTAGGTCTGAGTCCGACTCGGATGCGAAGCTCAATCTCGCGACCTTGCCGACGCTCCCGAAACGATCTCTGTCGGATTCCGCTTCGGACGCCGAAGACAGAGACGAGCGTCCTGATGCTCGCGACCCACTACTCCTCATACCAAGGCCGAACGCTCCAAGCCGGAAGGGAGGGACTTCGGGTCGACTTGTGTCGGAGTCACTGCGGCGAGGTCGAAGTAGCGCCTTGGCCTTTGTGTGAAGAGGTGTTGGAGTGGTCACAGTTGCAGAAGCGGTCTTCACCCTGGATGCGCGCGGTGTTTTCCGACTATCCGAAGGCTGATTCTCCTCATCTTCCTCCGTTTGAACGACCACCCAGCCAGGACTCTTCGATGATGTAGAGCTCGCGAACGACCGGGTGCTGTCCAGTGACTCGCGAGGTCTTGGGGGCGCTCGCGGTGGCGGTGGCGGTGGCTGTTGCGGAAGTCTCTGATTCTCCTTGCCTCCGAATCCCATGAGAGACGCGCTGACCGGAACACTTGATTTCGAAGAAGAGGTGGATATCGTGACCGCTCGCGTGAAGCTGTTGAGCCTCGGCCGTATTTTTGGCAAACCGACCCCTATCCTGGTCTGAAGTGCTCTCGTCTTGTTCCGCATATCGTTCACCATAGTTAAGCCACGAGACGGCGGAGGCCTCGCCGACAATGGAGAAGGGCGCGGCTGAGGAGATGGTATGGCTGTCGAGAACGATAGTTGCGGCCGGAGACTCGGCTGGCGTTGAGGTAGGCGGGATGACGCGGACGATGTAAGACTGGAGACCGTCGGTGAAGGTGGCAGGTCCTTCAGCTCCAAGTCGCGTGGTACTACAGGGCTTGATGCAGCTGTTGAGATTGGGGAGCTCGTAGCCACTGGCGCGCTTGTAATAATTGGCATGAGGGAAATTTTGCGCTGTAAGACGACGATCTCGTTCTGGAGATCTGGATATGTCTATGAGAGGGCGAAGAATGGAAAATAAAATTCATTTAACGTACCCGAATTGACGTCCTTGAGTCTTTGGTTTTCCTCCGTCAAAGTCTTCTTTTCACCAACCTCTCCCTCCAGTAGGATCTTCTCCTCCATGATCCGACTAAACTGGGTCTCTAACTCCCTCAGAGACTCTGCTGCAGCTCTCTCGTTGCGCTCCAGGTCGTCGTTACCCATCTCTAGCTCTACAACTTGAGACTTGTATGTTGATATCGTTTGACGAACGGCGGTCAACTCGAGCTGAAGCTTATTGACGAGGTCGTTCGACTGGATAAACTTGGCCTGTAGACACACCCCGTAGAGTGCACCGTTTTCGAAAGGTGTCAAGATTGCAGTTCTTTTGACCGCGTCACCGGTAGTGACAGAGCATCTCGTTTACCTGCCAGTTGTCCCTATCGGTCTCCAGTCTCCTAACTTGATCCTCGAGCTCCCGGTGAGCGCGCTCGGTTCTCTGCAATTCTTTCTCGAGCTCCTCTTCCAGTTCCTGACTACTGGCTTGGAACTCGTCCAGCTCGTCCCGAGCTAAATCGAGCAATTCCTTGACTTGCTCATACTTTTGCTGCCAATCGATATTCCGGGAGTCGTCTTCAGACACGCTGATGTCGCCTTCCCCATCGAAGATCGAGGTCATGGTTGGGGTTGGAGGAGAACGATGTTGGGTTGGACGGAACCTTCGGGGGTTGGGTTCTACCCGTTGGTGGTCGTCGGAAGAAGCCTCAGAAGGAACAGCGGCGGGAATTCGAAGCGACAACTCGTGTTGGGGCGTGGGTGGGTTTGTTTACAACGAGCCGTCAAGCGGTTCGGCTTTGGCTCGATTTGTCTTCGGTTTGCGTTGGAATTTCCATTGCCCCCGCTCTGCACCCGATGCGACGTTCCAGTCGTTCTCGCTCGCCACGCCCCAAAGGATCATCTTACTCGCGGAGAGAGGAAGATAGGGAAAAGGATAGAAGGAGAGATGATGACCGTGACCGACGGAGACGCGATTCACCACCTCCACGGGGCTCTCGGGACGACCGGTATCCAGAGAAACCGCGACCGCGAGACGACTACTACTCATCGAGACGCGACGACCGTCGAGATCGTGATAGAAGGGACGACAGAGGATATGGAGAAGGCCGCCGAGATCGAGGTGACGACCGCTACCGCCGACGTTCTCGTTCTCCCAGACGAGACTCGCGCACAGGTTCTGCAGATGCGTCCCCAAAACCAAAAGACAAGCCGAATTTCGGCAACTCCGGACTCCTTGCGGCAGCTACGAATACAGTCAAAGCTAGTGATGGGACCGCCACAGTCTTGAAGTACAACGAACCACCTGAGGCCAGAAAACCGACGCAGAATTGGAGATTGTATGTATTTAAAGGCAAAGAAGACCTTGGTGAGATGAACGTGCAAATTAAGGCTCTATCTACCAAGCTGAAGCTCCGTTCTTAGGCTTGCTCCACATCGCCAAGCAGAGTTGCTATCTTGTTGGACGAGACCACCTCGTTCGTGAACTCAAATCCCTTTTACAAAGGCCCGACTAACTCCTCTTTCATCTTTAGGTGGCAGATATTCCTATTGATCATCCATCTTGCTCGAAACAACATGCCGCTATACAATTTCGGCAAGTGCAGGAGAAAGACGAGTGGGGCGCAGCGAAAGCTGTTGTAAAGTGGGTTCATTGTCCTCTTCCTGACATTAAATCTTCTCACCTTTAAAATAATCTGGTTAGACCCTTTGTAATCGACCTGGAGTCGACGAACGGGACATTTGTTAATGATACGCCTATACCGGTCTCCAGGTACTACGAGCTGAAGCCCAGTGACGGTACGTTCGTCCTAACTAATTGCCATTATTGATGAAGCTGATGGATGTATGTTTGCAGTCATCAAGTTTGGTCAGTCCACTAGAGAGTACGTTCTCTTGAATGAAGACGATGCGTGACAAGTTCCATCGCCCTCTGCCGCTGCGTTACTTTGACCACTCTCCCCAAATCACACGTCGGGCACTCTAATACAACTGTATACTTATATATTCAGTGACATCCTCCATGTCATAAAGCGAAGCTTGTCTCCTTGGTTGTAGTCCTCCGTTCGTGTGGGTGCCTGGAGCCCACCTCAGCTTACGCCTGGTCCTGCACCTCCGTTCCCTTGACCAAATGCAGGCAGCGAACTTCTCCAGAAATATCTTGCGATATGTTCGCAGATGATTAGGTGGACCCATCGGTCACAATGCCCGATCCTGGAGTCAGAATCGCTGCACAGCTTTCGATGAGGCTTCGAATTTGGCTCCCGGCATTATCACCTCGTTCACCCCTGTCTCCTCACCACAACTCTCCACCCACGATCACCGTTGCATTGACCATCTACTATCATGGAGCAACCCCGATCACAGTCGGAGTCTGCTAAGACAACGACTGGCGTTGACAACTACACACTCAACGTCATGCCAGGATTCGGCCATATCGGAGACTTCTGGAAGCGATACGACGAGCTCGCAGACCGCAGTGACCGCGAAATGTTGACTACTCTCAATGGGAACTTGGACGTACTACTAATATTTGTGAGTTCCTTGGATTAGAAGCTATATCCGGTAAGCCACGTTTAACTGATAAGAGCTGCGTCGTTTCTGTGAAACGGTGCACGATCTTTCTTTCTTTCGATGACTACAGGCTGGCTTATTCTCCGCCGTGAATACCGCATTTATCGCTGCAGCAATGCCAGGCCTCTCGCCATCTCCGTCTGACCGGACAAACGCTCTGCTGGAGCTTCTCGTCCTCCATCAGAACAACACCTCCACGGCCCCGACACTCCCCGACTCTAACTGTAGCCAACTGCTTTCTTTACGCAAGCCTATGCTGCAGTCTGATGGCTGCAATGGGGGCAATGCTGACGAAGGAATGGCTGCAAAGCTATAGTCGATCCGGCCAAGCGGGTCCACTCGAGGAGCAGAGCAGGCTTCGACAGGCAAAATATACCGCTGCAACAGAATGGCACTTAGAATCCATCATTCTATTCCTTCCAAACCTGGTCCTTCTTTCCGTTCTGCTCTTCTTCGTCGGTTTGGCCGTATTCCTCCTTGCCGTCAACCCAAGTGTGGCGGCAATAGTGATCGCGTTTTTAGGGGTGGGGATGACTTTGTCGGCGGTGACATTCGCTGCAGGAACGATGTCCCCGCTCTGCCCCTACCAGTCCGCCATCTCGTGGGCGTTACGACGCTCAATGGTTTTTCCGGCCTGGTGCGGGCGAGGGTTAACATGCGTCGGAAATACCCTCAGAACTTCCGTTGGATCAATTGCACGATCTCGGCGAAGTATGAATTGGATATTAACGAAGTTTTGGGAGTGCATTCACGAGCTCAGGGAATTTCTTGGTATGAGAAATGCGTTGGACCTAGATGATGATGGCAGTCAATCAAGGTCTTCCTCCCTAGACGTAGCCCTCTCCGAAGGAGGGAGGAGAACACCTGACTCTGAGGGCCCGAGGACACCCGCTCCACTGACCCATCCTAGGCTTGTCGAGGCTTCCGAATTCGTCAAGAAGTGGGTCTATCCATTAGTCAAGGTGCCGGTGGAAATGGCTGCCCGATCTTTCAATCTCATTCAGGCGGATTTCGGCCTTGAGCCAGTCGAAGAATATCGTCAAGAGATGCTGGCAAACGCGCAAGCGGCGAACTGGCTCCTGGAAACGGCATCAACCTTGGACGATCAACTCATCGTGGCACAGAACATCTGCTGTATCGATCCGACGGTGTGCGATATTCCATCGCTCTACCCCAGGATCTGGCATCGCCTCCTATCTCTCACCGTGCACGCCATTCAAACTTGCCAGAACGATCGAAGCACCCAAAATTTATTGATCGTAGAGCAGTTTGGGACGGCGCTGTACCATATGCTCCTATGCTATCCTCAAAGCCATCACTTTTGGGGTCAAGTCAGGTCAAGGATCTCACAGGAGGACTTACGTCCTGTGGGCAGGCCAATGATTTCTTATGACCTCGCAGTCTTACTTCGAGGGTCAGGAAGTATTCCAATCAGGAAAGGTCAATCGTATTCAACTCGAAAGGCATTACTGCACCGGAATATCATTGACCTTCAGGACCAATGGGCGTTCCAAGGCTCCGGTGCATTTGAAGATGCTTATGATGATGCCATTCTCAGTTTGGTCGCCCTGCAAATATCTCTTCGAATCGGTAATCAGGCAGCTTCAATGGCTGTTCGGGTTGGACAGAACCTGAGAGAGCTCGCTTCACAAGCGTACTTGGGGTGAGTTCGAGAGATGCTTGTTAGAAATGGATTGGTAAATACACAAGCTAATTCACTTTCTAGCTTCGATCTCGAGAGAAATCTCGGAGATGCTTTGCCTGCTATCTCAAACAAGGCCTGCGCCCCTGCAGGCGGCCTCATTTCACGTCACCAGATGCAGACCGCGGGCATCTACGCAGCGTTTTTAGGGAGAATTCGACTTCTCGCTCAAAAGGGTACATTGTCACCCCCTCTCGAGGAATCATTGCAATCATCTTTGCCTCAGCTCTTCACAATGTTCCGAACTCTTACCCAGTACAACATTGAGTTCATTCGACTGTCTATGGTGGCCTTCGAATCTCTTCGGTCTTCGGGGCCTGTGGTATACCCCCGCGGGTTCGACTAGACGACAATCGAGACATTCCTTGCGGTCATTCAATATTCCATTATCGGTATTGGTCGAACGACGCACGCTGCTACGCAATTCGCACTAGAGGATTATCTACTAGAGTCGTTGGAATGGTTTCGGCTGAAGTCAATATCTATTCGTTGGCAGAAATTGGCGCAATTTCCTCACATTGTTACACTTATTTTCTCGAGCCTTAAGGAGTGCTCTGAGAGTAATAGTAGCAGATGGCTAGCAGTCGTCCATAGACACAGGGGCGACTTGGTTCAGCGACAGACCATGAATTTTTGCAAGGACGCAGGACTAGCCGGCCGTGCTGTAGCCAGCCTAAAACAGACCCCTGGTCCCTACCTAGGGGGCGTAGGGATTGGTGTCATAAGCGCTTATTGATCGTATCATCCGATTATCATCAGGAGCTTTTGGACGCAGAGATCGTTGAAGCCTGCGCCGAAGCAGCGGAGGCAAGGAATGGCTGGCCTACGCCCACTAACCATGGTTCGCACAGAGTTTTGCTCGACATCGTACTGCAAGTATGGGAGGCATATAGGCGGTCTCAGTCGCTTAAAGGGGGGGATTGGCCAATAGACTCAACTCTCCGGTTATTGCGCTCAGTGATGCCGTCCACGCGGTATCCGATGTACGGAGGACCAACCGCATTCCCGGCATTACCGTCTCTGCTGGACTATTTGATAGAAGAGAAGTCAGCTGAAGCCTTTATTGTCCGAAATTTGGACGTCTCAATCAATTACCTCTATTCGACACTGATTAAAGAACACGAATGGCACTATGACCTTTATGGAGAGAACGAGGCTTCTCCCTGCTGTGCCCGATCAACTTTTACTGACAACGGACTTTTGTAACGTACATAGAATTAGATGCGATGACTTTCAGGCTGTCAAAAGAAACCTACTTGTTGAGAGACGGTCAATCGGGGCTTCGTTGCTTACGTCTGAAGAAAAGAGATAGTGTCAAGGAGACTACAGTCGATCCTAGAATTGGACTCAATCGAGTGGCTAGGACTGCGGGCGCCTAGTAGTCTCGACTCAGCAAAGGGGTTCACCGTCAGAAGGTTGACTGTGTCTTCCGTCCCAAGAGGTCTGGCAAGTACGTCTTTCAGAAGAGTATGGGTAGATAAACTTGAATCCACAACCAGAGTACAAGAAGTGCATATAGCGACATAATGGTGATCTGGTACTTAATTTGGCGAGAGGAAGAGAGTAAGAGGTGACCTTGTTTCCAACAACATTCAGTTACATGCTCACGACGACAAAGGAACCAGTCGCGAAACTCACTGGGGGGAACTTCGCGGGAGCCTATCCAAGTGGACCGGACCGAGATCTACAAGGTCGATAACAAAAAAGGATTAGGGTGA
>WSUD01000871.1:0-10636 GCA_019633495.1 Tulasnella sp. 427 | reverse complement strand
CTACACACACAGCCTACACTCGGAACTGGTTCCACCTTCTCTTGCACTATCGACCAGGAGAAACGCCTTCCTTGAAGACCCTTTTCTGCTTGGAAACTCAGTTTTTGATCATCCAGCTCAATCTATCCTGTGTCTCTGACTTCCCCCTGCCGTTCTTTCCCTCCTATCTCAGGTAGGAAAATAGGCGCCCAAGGTCAAATATATATAGAGTACATCGCACTCAGCTACGTTTGTTTGCTTCTACAAAGACAACAGCATGAGGCTTCTCCCTCTTACCACCCTGTGGATGTACTCTGCTCTCGGTAGGTCGGTCATTGACCTTTTAGTCCTTTCACTTGATTAACAACCTTCGCTCCACATAGCCGTAGCGAACCCTTACGCAATAATCACCAGCTTGACTGATAGCTCAAATTCCGCGTCCTGCTCGTTCTATTATGCTTTCCACTGTCCTCCATCGCAAGTGTAAGTTTCCATCCAGCTTGTACTTAAGTGGCGAATGTACGTTCAATACTGAGAGTTGAGTTCACAGAACTGCGGGGGTTCCTCCAGCTGTTTATGCTCCCCAGCGACTGTATCTGCAGTGTATACGTGTGCTTCTTGTCAGCTTCTTGGGAAGCTCTGGACATGGGCAGACTTGGAGTACGCGTTCGGCGGTTAGTCTTCACTGCCCCCGTAATTCGCGCGCGCGGCGCCTAATCCATAATTACTACCCTTCTTCGTAGAGTATGCGACGGATTGCGGCAAATCTGGCAGTTCAATCAGCTACATCACATTGATACCGCCTTGCTAGCGGTTGCCGGCTTACATCCTATGTTGCCAAAGGTTTATCCCCCCAATCCACTGATGTCTTCCGCATATTGGCAACAATGGCCGAAGGTCAGCCTATAAACGCTAAGAGAGAGGTGCGACGCTCATCGTGACTTTGAGCACCGGTCCCTTGTGTATCTACCCATCTCATTCTCATTACAGGTGCGGAGGTCCATAACCTAGGCTATTGCCTATGTTTTGGATCAAATGCCGAGTCAGGCTGACGGCAAGTGGGGATCAAGCTTCACGACTCCATCCAAGTTCCACAAGCCAGAGCGCTTCCGCTTGTCACGAAATAAGTACTGGTTTCATCGACTTCGCAGCCGCTAGCTGAGACGCCCACCATGCGCTAATAATACAATCCACCCTACCCTTCGCCATTCGGCGAGGCACTAATCGAAAGACTCAAGCACAAGAGTGCTCGCCAACAGCAGGATTATGCTAGAAGCTAGAATGTGACGTCCCATCAGGTACTACAAGCTGACGGATACCTAGTCAATACAGGGCCTTCCCTGGAAGCGATGACTCCAGAGCGGCCAATTGGTCCTCTCCACATGGGTTTCAGCGGCAGTCGACTTTAGTCTCCGGTAGATAGGCCGGCGCCAGCTATGTGTATACAAGCGCCTTAATTAAACGAGCGGCGTTGAAGCAAAGTGGTTCTTAGTGGGGGGTCGGAATCATTCCGCAGGCCGGTACCCGAGATGACCCTACACTTCTTTCTTAAAGACATGGGGCGTGAGAGAGTGCCATAATGTTTGAACTTGCCGCGGTCTGCCGCTCGCCGAGATGGACGCCGACAGAGTGGGGACGTAGGCCGAATCAACGCTCATAAGACCGGCTACACGATTCAAGATTTTGGTTTGCGCTCTTTCCATCGCTTCTCACACATTAGGCCTAGCTCTACCGCTTAGGCGGACATTCACTCGTTTTAACCAGCTACTAAACAACATTCATTTAGACCCACAAACAGAGGAGTATCAATTATGGTGTACTCTCTACTTGTCAAATCATTCTTTCTGTGCTCTGACCTTATGCTGTCTGTTGCACTTGGCGCAGCGGTCCAGCGCGGCGTCGGAGATCGCTTAGCCGTAGCAACAGGAGGAGAAACGAATATCATCAGGATCGCGAGAGGATTTTCGCCATTGCGCCCTTTGTGAGTTTACGCCGAGATTATGAAAACCCAGAGGCTCTGACATCTTGTCGTTACCCTTATGGGCGGGTTTCACATCAACAGACGATGGATCAAAAGTCGAATCGGCACACCGCGCTCGCGCTTCTTCAACCATTCCGACGTTCGTCTACCTCGTTTGCAGCTGCGCTCTTTATAATCTCGCGCTGACGTGCCTGGTCCCTTGGATAATCCTTGCAGTCGTTTCGTCATCCGTGCGTACGACTCGAACGGTCGTGAAGGAGGCAATCTCCTCGGATGGGTCAGCAAGGACTTCAATTGGACAAGAATTACTACATCACGAACAATTGCTCCGAGGCGTTCTTGAATCCTTCCGTGTCTTCTGCGCATGCGTTGGTCAACCCCGGGGCCCGTGAGTAGCCGTTAGCCTTAACCAGAATACCACTGGCTCGCTCGTTGACCGGAACCATCTCCCTCGTTCAGGCCCGTCCGAAGGGCTTCCTAGTCGTCGGTTTCGTCGCCGATGTGGACTCGGATAACTTTGATCCGGACCAAGTCAACGTGGCCTGGGTAACCGGGACAGATGAAAGTACGTCGCGTGGGAGGCGACATCGCGTATTCTCTTTGATGTAACAACGCACACTGACTTGCATTCCATTCCTTCCTTGCCGCAAAACCTAATGGTGTCGCGATAGTCGCCGATGGGCCGGGCACGCACTTAAGCGACGGAAGCGATAACGCGGAGGATAACGGCGTCCAGAGCAACATATGGTACGTTTCACCGGGGTCCTCTTTTAGCGAGAGTTGCGTTCCCAGGGGGGGGGGGGGTTCTTTTTCAGCCCTCGTTCTCATGCGTGACTTTTATTTTTGCGCGTGCAGGTCCGTCGACGAAACGACCGGCGAGCTCGTCCCCACGTGGATCAACCAGGACGGACAACGGGTTCCTACGGAAGTCGCGTTCACTCGGCTCATCAACTCGACGATGGTGGTCACGTCGAACGTAGCAAATTACCAGGAGTACCTCCCGGACCTTGAGAAAATAGTTGAGTGCTTGAACGACGAGGCTGGTTAAGGGTGGGGATTCTGATTGTGATCTTGTCACTTGCAGCGGCTCTACATTGAGGAAGACGACCCCACGACCTGTCCGGCAGCATCTGAGGGACAGGAGATCAATTAGGCTTATCATATACAGCCCTGCAATCGATTTCTCCGTCAGATTCCGGAGGCTCAGACACGCTTTCCCCCGCTCGACTGTCGAGTCACTAATCGGTTTGCAATGCACGAAGTAAGAATGATCTCTCGAAGTAAAGGGAGATCGCGGTTAGATGAAGTTGTCGCAGAGCGGCATACAGAAAGGGATCGTTGACAAGGTACCGGTCTCCTGTGTAAGGCCAAGAGAGTGAGACACTCTTAAGCAACTGGAGCGTAGTTGAATCCTGGATATCGTGTATCCTCATACGACATTCCTGGAAAGGCGCTCCTCAACATGGGAGAAAGCGGGACATCACGATCATCCGCTCCAACGTCATCGCGGCATAAGAACTGACGTCCTGGGTCTATAAATCACCACAGGTCTGCGGGGAATCCTCGTTCAATACTCTCGCTTACTATTAAGGTCGAGCTTTCAGAGAAAGTCACTCAGCTCGATAGGACATCTCGCTTACTTTGCATGTCAGGAGCTGTCGCGACGGGCACGATGAAGCTCACACGGAGTGATCGCTCCTCCAAAGCTCTTTGCGTCCTTCTTCCGCATATCCGCACTCAAGAAAGACCCTGGAGTCCAAGATTAAAGCAATTGGGCTTCTGTGGAGATGTGGCGTCACTGATAGTTGAGAGCAATTTGGGCTCTGAAGTTTTGGCTGGGGTTTTCGCCCAGTATTGGCTTGAGCGGCCCGGGTTAGGCTCGGGTTTGCGAACGATCGACAGGACGCTTTGCGGTATAGACAGATGTAACCCTTCTTGATTGGTTGGGACCCCACGGTGGCGTTCGCTGTAGTCCTTCACACGCCACAATCTGCGGCTTCTTTTGGTGTACACTTGGAGGGATCTAGCTCTGATCCCGTATGCATTTCTGAGCCATCTCCCGAGCGTCCTCTGATGCTGCTACGGTTAACCTCTAGGATGATGTTGTATGTATGCGTTAGGTCGCCTTTGTTGAACGCACCCGGCGGCTTTGTTGTCTACACCCTGATGTCGAGGCTTCGAGGCATTATAAATACAAGAGTCTTGGGGCTAAGACGGTCGAAACAATCGTGACGGTTGATGGCCACGAGGCGCCTCGACAAGTTCCCTCGGTGACACTCTCAGTCGTTCGTTTGGCCACATCAACCAGGACAGTAAAAAGCAACTGTCCTGCACAAACGTGGGTGTGAAGAGAAAGCAACTGCTTCGCAGGTGCCTTATAGCTGGCCAAAAAGCGGCCTTGGCATCTGGGTCTATGGGAAGCGGCCAGGGGTAATCGTGAAAACAGTCTCGCGCGGCATTGCGGAGGAGGCTTGTTATCGCGCTCTTGGCTTTTGTACGTCGTTCGCTTGCCGTCGGATTTGAAATCTGCCTGCAAGTTTTCGAGAGAGTGCGCAGTCGTGTCAATGAATGAAATTTGACGCAAGAAGTCTGGGGGGTCTCGGACCGACAACCTTGTTTCTTTATTTGGCAGGGAAGATTTTCGGAAGCGAGGCGCGGACCTGATGACGTCGGCTGTTGCGTAGGTAGAGGACCCTGAGTCGCAGAAACCTCTCTTGACGTCGTCAGCAACAGCGAGCAACACCGTCAAAGTCAACGAGCAGGAGAGAGGTGGACAGCATCGGAGTGGAAGAAGCCCTCCGTTCCAAGAATATAGAGTTGGTGAGTGGAGTTGGGCGCCTTTATCCGCGATCCGCGTCCAACACAGCCCTGGGCAGCTTACGTGATGCGGGCATAAGCGCGGAAGACCGAAGGGGGGGCACGCTGCATTTCATCCCCCTTCTCATCCCCCCCTTCCTCTTCCACTGCGGTCGTCTCGGCGCGCTAACACTGCCCGTCCACTCTCTCCGTCAGCTTATACCCATCCCCTTCACAGCACCTGCAGCACAGCGTCAACGTCAACCCCGTCACCGCTCTCACCAGTCTTCAAACATATACATACCCAGCCACCCGTTGCCCTCCTTCATCCCCTCCCTCCCGTCCCATCTTATCCGTGCAATCGCAATCACCTTCAGGCGTCCTCAAGTCATCCTTAGATCACCCGCTAAAAGGTCTCCAACCGAACCAACATCGACGCACCTTGCCATCAGCCAACGATGTCAAGTTACACCGAACACGGTCAAAATCGCAACTCCCTCCTGGGCAACATGACCCCTCCCCAGACCGGCTCAGGCAACTTCGCAGAGCCTCTCACACCACCCAACCCGCCCTTCAGCCTCGGCGCGTCCGGTAGACCCAACAGCGGGATATCCATGTCCTCGTCCTACTCCCCGTCCACCAAAGAGAAGGATAACCGGAGCTCCCTCAGTATCAACTACCTCCCGTCCAAGTTCTCCCGCCCGCACTCCCCCGGTATCAGCTACCGAAAAGCCAACACCAAAGGCTTAGTCAAGCGCGGTGGTGGGCGAGACGCGTTCTCCGATTCCGCTGCCCGCATGCCCGGGCAGAACGATACCGACTACGAAGGCGTCAACGTTGACGACTGGTTCAACGGAAAACTCAAGAACGCGAGTCTACATTGGAATCGGTTCAAGTGGATCATGTTCGCCACTAATACCCTCGTGAGTGGCCAGCGCGGCGGCAGTCTCTGTTTTTAGATAGGCTGTTTTTTCGCTCACACCTTTTTCGCTCGCTTTTTCCCCGATCCCTGCCACCTGAAACGCGCAACCAACCCGCAACACAGCTCACGTTATGGACCATCGGTGCCCTCATCCTCTGCCTCCTCACCTGGTTCAACATCTGGGACCACGCAGATATCGTGCGCGTCGGCAACGGGATGGAATTAATCAGTTGAGTAATCTTTCACGACGTCATGATACGCGCGCAAAACCGCGTGTTACCCTTTCGGTGTTCGGCGATCGCTGACCTTCCCGAACTCTTCTCCCTCACTCAACCCTTGCCACCCATTACCTCACCCGATCTACCACAAAATACACACGCGCGGCCTTTCGTCCAGTCTCCACCGTCGCCGCGTCCTTCGGGATCCTCACCTCGCTCGTTGGATGGGCCGGCATCCTGCTCAACAACCGCGCCTTCCTCGCCGTGTACACCATCATGTGCTGGATCACCTTCGGGCTCCTCGTCGTACCCGGCTACCTCTCCTACAAACGCGTCACCTTCAACTTGGAGGGCAAAGTGAACGCCCAGTGGTCCCGAACCCTCGGCGTCCTCGGCCGCCTGCGCATCCAGAACGAGCTGCAGTGCTGCGGTTACTTCAGCCCGTTCGTGGAGGCGACCGTCAGCCAAACTTGCTATGCCCGCAGTCAGCTCCCCGGATGCAAAGGACCGTATCTGAGGTTCCAGAAGTTCCTCCTGCAGAAGTGGTACATCGCCGCATTCTCGCTCGTCCCCATCCAACTGGGTTGCATCATCAGCGCGCTCCTGTGCTCGAACCACGTCACGTACAGGTTCGGAAAGGGTATGATGCCCAAGGCGTATAGGTTGAACCAGGAGTCGATGGCCATCATCATGGAGAACTACGCAAAGTACGTCACGCGCGCCCTCCCCCTTTCCTCTTCTTCTTCCTACTTGCTAACGAATCCCTCTTTGTGTGTGTAGTCAACTCGCCGACCAGTACGGAGACGACGTGGCACGCGACGTCCTCGCCCGCTCGCAATCGAACCTCAACCTCGACACCCTATCGTACTCGTCCCACGGCAAACGCTCCTCGAGCTGGTCGGGAACCCCGCCGCTCGCGGGGAGTTCTCCTTACGGGCAGTACGGAGCCGTTGGAGCCGGATCCGACGAGGGGATCAAAAGGAGTTAAAGGCGGGAATGCGAAGGAGTTGCGTGTTGGCGTGGGTGGAGGTGCGGGTGTTGGTGGGTTTGAGATGAATGTCGTGCCGGGTACGCCGATGGACGTAGGTGCTGGATTCGATCTTGCGAATAGAGGGCATGTTGTCGCTACTGCAGGAGGGTTGGTGCCCGGTGGTAGCCTTGGTGGTGGTGGGAGGAGTAGGAGCGGGAGCGATGCGAGTGGGGTGAGTGTCGCTGTTGGACGGGGTTGGTGGGATCGGATTTCGTGGTCTTCGTCGAGGGCTGGGAGTGATTACGGTCATGCTTATCATGGGTGATGATTCGTTCCACGGCGCCGTCGCACCCGTCCCACTCGTCTTCGCTGTCTCTTCTGCTCTGCGTCGCCGCCATCGTCGCTTCTCGTTGCCATCTATCATCTCTCCCGTCAAGCAATGTCGTTTCCTTGCATCAACGTCCCTTCTTTCTCTTCTTTCTCTTCTTCTTCCTTTTCTTGAGTTTTGGTAAATAGAACGGACACTTCTTTTCATCTTTGTTTTTTCTTACTTCTACAAGTTACTTCTTTTGAACTAGTTCACACGTACTCCATACCACTGTTTTCGTCTTGTCATTCGATTAACACCCCCTCACATACACTCTCCTTTCGTCTATATCTTCCTAACTCGATCCGATTATTTTTTCTACACGCTTCGTAAGGTCTTGTTTTTACCCTCACTTGTGAAAGCATACTATCAATCAAATCCGCACACACACTTTACTTAAATGATCGATGGAAAAGGCAGAGACAGGCGAAAGTGGTCCAGAGAGCGTCAAGCTAGTCAGGTTGGTTACGCGTGGTGGAGCGCGGTGACTTTTGGAATGCGCGGCGTAAGTTGCATCCGGTAAGGCTGAAGACTGCATGCTTCACGGTAAGGGGTGATCCATAGACGTATGGTGATCCTTTCTTGTCACTGTCGCCTCCTTCCTCGCCCTTCATTCGTCCTTCAGTCCTTCTCTTCACCATCTTCGCTCCATACCATTCTCCCTTCAAGCACGTCACTTCGATACCAATCATATCCATACACTCTTCAATACCACTTCCAATCGGATTGTTGTTGTGTTTACAGATGTCGCTCAACTTGGAACGCTTGAACTCGAAGACGAGCTGCTTAGAGGCGAAAACTCAAAGGGCTCAGCAGCGGCGCACTCGATTCCCGTGGCAGGTGGGCACACTAAATACAACTCGGGGAGGAGTAGGGCAGTTCCTCGTATCCAGGTGCATTTCGGTCACGATATTTGCCCGTGGTATGACTATTCGAGGTTTCAAGCCACGTATTACTAGCTCAATCACCTTGCGGTATGCAAGAGAAGGTCTCGAGGTACAGCCGCTGTAGGGGCAGACCGAAGCCAGAAGCCCGGGCAGAGGGAAGGAAGGGATGGTAAGAGAATTGTGATATTCGCAAACTCTCAAGAAGTTACTCACAACCACAATCGCATCGCTATAGAGCGTACTGGGCGAAGAGGTGATAGGACCGGCGAGGATCTGGTCGTAGTGAGCGCTGTACACGAACCGCGTAGCCGTTGTGCTTCCGCCGCGGTTGACCCAGTTTGCGCTGAGCTCACCGATGTTGTCAATGTCCCTGGTGTTGGGAAGAGAGAAAAACATCAGAGAAGGGAGCCTCTTGGGTCTCGGATCCGGACCCTGCCCTTAGACGGCAACACTAACCAGATGTTACTCGCAGTGTATCCCTCGATGCCGAACGCGTTGTTGTCGGTCCAGGGAGGCATGGAGCCAACGGGAAGGTTTTTAACTAGTTGAAAACGTTATCTGTCAGAAATACTAGGTAGAAAGGAGGGGAAGAGGCGGCTAGGATGATAACTTGGACGCACGTTCAGGTGTTCCCGCCAGTGCGGCCCAATGGAAGCTGTACGGAGATTCGGATCCAAAGTAGTCCACAAACCCGATGTTTGGCCAGGGCGATCCAGCAGTCTGTCATCGGGTGTTCCAAGGCAAAGCAACCGGTGCAGGTAAGTCCGAGTGAGTGGAAGGCAAGAGGAGTGCATGCCCGAATCGGGGTCAGTGTCGCCGAAGCTTGCCAAGGGTAAGTAGAGGGAGAAACTGACGGGGTTGATCAGGCCTAGGTCCGATTGCAGTGTAGGATCCAACAACGCTGAGGAGCAGTCGGTTGTCGGGGAGAAACTCCACTCGTTGGTGTTGAGCCAGCCCAGCTCATTATCGCCCGCACGACCAGCCGAGTCGTAGATATGAATCCCTCTACTACTAAAGATGCAAAATCCGGGTTAGTTTAAAGAGGTTGAATATAGCTCTATGCACGGCGCGACCCACAACGGAGAAGGGACAAAGTTTGGAGAAGCTCGAGCGTGGTGCGCGGAACCGACTTTAGACCCGCCATCTGCATAACGAGCGGTCAGTTGAAATCCTCACGTTAGGCCATAGCATCATATAGGATATCCACTGACAGAGTCTTCTTGGTGCTAAGGGTGGCAGACCCCTAGCGAACCTGTTCGCGTTTGTTACTCGTCTCGGCTGACCTCCAGATGATTCCGTGTCGGGAGAACCCAGCGTCGTGGAGATCCAAATCGCAGAAAGGAGAATGAATGACTTTTGTGAGAATGAAGGCATTATTTTATTAGCTCTGATGGCTCGGTTTAGTGGTTGATAGCGTAATGAGTGTGGACGTCCCCAAGATGAGACTTGAGAGAAAGAGAGAAGAGTCAAAGAACCCGAGCTAGGTGAAATTTTGGAAGCCCACAAAGGTTTATAAAGGTCAGAAAGCGCCAGGGTGTGTTGCAACGCGGTTGGTGCCTGGTCTACTCAAGCCACCGTAATACTGCGGGGCCCCTGTGAACGTGCGCCACAGAGCAAACCGTTGACCTCGTTCTTGTTCACTACAGTATGATCCATTGGAGGCGCGAGTTATAGCTTGCTTCATCATCGTTTACGCTCAGTGAATTTTATTCTCGTCTTGTGGTGGGCTAAGAATTCGTCGTCTGTACCTGCCCGTCGGGATGAACCTTCGGAGCATTCTTCGGAGCTCCAGGGTGCTTGTTCTCAGGCACGATCGTCGGCCACCAAGCCACCTCCCAACTGCGATACAGTACCGTATCATTATATGCGTACTGGATATACTTGCTGAGTTTTGTGTAGATTATTGAAGACCACATGCCATCCCAAGATACCCTCTGGGTCAAAACAGGAGGACGGAAAGACTTCGTTGGTTTATTGACGCAAGATAAGCCACTAAATCTAAACTCGCGTTGTACGATTTCGGCGGCGCAGGTAGAATGAGCGGCGTGATTGAACAACACATCAATAGCTATTACGCCGCACAGGCAGGCTTGTCCGACAGGAAAAGCCGCTTTGATTTTGGGCCGAATTGAAACCATCAGTCCCGGGCATCCGTAGCATTTCTTACCAAGCAGCAAAATGACTTACGATCTGTTCCACCTCGGATGTCTCCACTTCCTGGTATCGAGTGAGATTCAGAGTAGTGACGATCGTTGCGAAGATGGAAGGGAAGTAGGTGAGCACTGCTTCTGCAGCGTCCCCTTCCGGATTGATCCATGTAGCAATTAGCTCTTTGTTTTCCTGAAGGGACCTTATGAAGTCGATCATGAAGGAAGTTGTAAGTAGTCTTGAGTTCTTTTTATAATAGGAACTCAGTCGTACCAGACACTGCTCTCGATGAGATAGCTTGTATTACTCAAGACTTGAGTATGGAGCACCTCATCAGCGCCGTTACCGACCGAATGGTAGATACTGCG
>WSUD01000870.1:0-10637 GCA_019633495.1 Tulasnella sp. 427 | reverse complement strand
CACTTACCCGCATCGCCTCGCGGACGGCGTACACGAGCCGCAGAGTCCAAGTGAACCCCTAAGGGCCGTCACGATTGCGGCACGCCGACGATTTGGGGGGTTTGTGAATTTTAAGCGAGAACGGTCTCCCGCTTGTCTAACTAGTACTCACCGGCTCTCCTTCATCAAGTTGAGGAACCAAGTCGCCGTTCTCGTCATGCACGTTCATGTCGCCTTCTACCGTCAAGTATACGCCTCCAGGTTTCAGGCACTCGGCAACCTCGTCCATCAACGCGCGATAGTCTTCGATCCCCGGAGTAACACAGCTGATCTGAATCACATCGAAGCAGTTCTTGTAATGCAGTATTCCGAGATTGACGTCGTCGCATTCGAAACGGCAATTCTGTGGAGGCGCCCTATTTTTGTTCGGTTTCAATTTCGGTCGATCGAGACAAGGTCCGGCCGAACCCGTCCTTCAGCGGTACCAGGCAAGCCGAATGTCAAAAAGAGCACGCACATATTGAGATTAGCCGGAGCCAAGTCTATGCCCAAGAAGTCGACGTGGGGGAATTGCTTCGACATTTCTATTAGCCAAGTGCCGGAACCAGAACCAATGTCGAGCACGGCGGGTTCCGGACCCTCTCGTGCCGCTAATGCACGACGAACGGCATGTTGGGCAAAGAATAGCCCGTTTCGTTTTCTTTTTATCATCTCGTGCTGGATATCCAGTCGCCCGTGTTCTTCTACATCTGCCGGAAGTGCATAGCGCTGTCGCGAACACGTAGAAGTCAATTCGGCTGGAACGGTGTGGCTTCCAAGTTCAAAGTAGATACCTCCGAGGTGCTGTTGAGAACACGACCGTGCAAATCTCTCAAAAGGAGACTACCGTCGATCGACGAGTGGTAGGAGTACACACTTGGTGCGGGAGAGTTTCTGCCGGTCGTTTCGGAATTGTTGTCGCTGTCATCCGCACCGTAGAACAACTCGGAATGAATTATCATCGTTTTACGATATTCTGCTTCGCTATGGTCGTCGTCGTGGTCTAGCTCGTCATCCGCGTCGTTGCCGGCTTGGTGAGCTGGGGTTGGGTAAGAAGAGTATTCGGAGCGAGGGGACAGAACGTCCTCGATTGCTGTCACAAAACCCGGCGGAGATAAGTTTGCTCCGGTCACCGAACCTGGCCGATTTTGATGATCCTGGATTGCAAATGACCTCGAATATGACGAGGACATTGGGAGCCGATATCAATGACTTGATCTCTCCTTGTGATGGTATGAAGAGACAAGAAGAAAAGAGAACACCTGAGAGAAACAAAGAGATGAACGCGGAGGAAGAGAGGCAGAATCGCAGAATTCGAAGGATAACTCCTTCATCCCCCTTCCCTTCCCTCGGCCCGATAGCAGAATATCAAGGCACATTCAAGAACGCCGTTGTTCTAGACAACTCTAAATGACGAGCGAGCATTAACGGATTAGTACTGCAACTGAGACGTTAATACTCACCTGACCATGCTCTCCAGTGCCTCTGAGTTTACCGGGCAATTCGGAGAGTGAATCGCCATGGTCTCAGAGTTATTTGAAGACATGGAAGTCCCGAATAAGGGACAGTTAGCCGAGATGAGATTCCCGGTGACTTCTTTCTGCAACCGTGGACGATCCTTCGGACCGCACAAGAGCTAAATCGGTCAGCCGAATGATCAACTGCTTTCCAAAGACTCTCTGTATGACCTCTCTGGGATGGGACTTGTATGCCCATGTAGCGGTAGTGAATGCCGTTTCCGGTGTCCCCCTTTGGTACCGACCAAGATAATACAGGACCCTATGCTTGCCTATTTGCCGCGGTTTCACACGAGACTTCGGCAAGCTGTTCTCGGAAAGTGCCGGGGACCTCTTCCAAATTGAATTGCCGTTGGTGAGTGTAAGGCCAATGCTGTGCAACGCAGCGTACTAATCATTAGTTTAATGGCGTCGCATGTGCGGATTTCCCGGTCAAATCTTTGACTACACTGCAAGCCAGAGACCTCCGAAGGTATAATTTGAAGACAATCAGCAACGCGGAGTGCTATTAAGCGCCGGTGGCTTCGGTCAAGCCTTCAAAGTGGGCGGCTGCATGTACATGTTTTGTACGTATATAATGTGACACTCATGGAGGCTTGCCGCTCTTCTCCAACCACACGTCTTACTATGCAGAATCTTCCTCCGAAAGTAATCTCCAGTATCTTTACCTCTGCCATCCCTGCCTACGTCTACAGCGACCAACATAACTCAAGAGAAGTCGAACTACGAGCTATTCAAAAAGCGCTCCCGCTCGTATGTAGAGACTGGCATCAGGTCGCCTTTCAAACCCCCACTCTGTGGACGTACATACGTCTGAATCTCAAGTCGACACCTGATGGAATGATGAAGAAACTATTTCTATCCGGAGATTCTCCGTTAGATGTTAGGATTGGATTCGACAGCGTCGACGCCAAGCCTCCCACAAGGCGCTTCGAGCTAGCGTACAACGTACTTATACAAACGGTGGACAGATGGAGAAGCTTCGCCTTCGACGGCATAGCTTTACACTCTGAAGATGTCAATTCGTTCATTCCCGCCATTCTTCCCAACGTCGAGGAGGTCGGGTACTTCGTTCACGTGAATCAAGAATACGAGGACCCCGAGTCTACGGGTCCAGCTGAGGAGGAAGGATGCTATACACATTCCAGCTCCAGCTCCGGATCCGTGGCGCCCAAGCTCCAGAGATTCGCGACCAGCGCTCCTGGCTGCTTCCATATTGTAGGATGTCCGTCGATGCAGCACTACACCATTACAGGCTACAGCAGCGATTCGGGCGATCCAAGCATGACAGGGCGGTCATGGCAAGAGCGATGGGAACAGCATGTCCGATACCTCAGCGACGCATTTCCCAAAATCAAAATATTGGAAATCGTCCTGGATGCAGACAAAGGCATGGACAACGACCCCGTCTTTACCCTTGGGTTACGCGAGTGGGTACGGCGAGACTGGGTCACTCTACCCAACCTGGAGTTCGTTAGAATGGAGGGTGTTGGTCCTGTCACCTTGGTCTCGTTCATAACTAGTCTATCCGCACCCAAGCTCCAAGAGTTCAAGATCAGTCGGGTTCACGACGCTCTCTCGGATCACATACAGGAAATCATGCCGTACATACCCACAACCTGCCGGATTCATTTCGAAAATTCCCCCATCCACGCAATCAGACTCTTCCTATCTCGCTTCAGGCTCATCGAGAAGCTGATCATTGCTATTGAGATGCATTCCGCTCTGCAGCTCGGTGACACCTGCGAGCAATGGCGCCTTCCTTATAAGGTTCCGGCTAGCCAAGAGGAACAAACGCGGGTGGAGGCTTCCGACTTGAAATGGATACGGCACACCGTGGGCTCCGTGGATTGGACCCTCCGAGAGGACTTGCGATCGATTCCCGGTCTACAAGTGAGCCTGCACGCAAAAATCCTTGAGGCTATTGCCTTACAACGCGAAACTGAGAAAGGTGGGTCAAACCCACGCCCTTCCCTAAACTGCAATTTAAATGTTGACTTCTTATCAAAATTTGCAGGCTGGACGAGGCAAAAGCTGTTAGCAATGCTCAGGTCCGGAAAGAGCTATACAGTATAAGGAGCGTCGCTAGATAGTGAACTCAATTAGCCACCTTAGGCTTAGGCGCGGTAGATAGAATATGACAATCAAGATGTTTCCATGAGATATAAAAGCGAGGCAAGGTACAAGTTGTCCGAATATACAATGTAGCTCGCTCATATCCTTATTAAGATGAGCTCC
Organism: Tulasnella sp. 427; assembly: GCA_019633495.1. Classification (NCBI taxonomy): domain Eukaryota; kingdom Fungi; phylum Basidiomycota; class Agaricomycetes; order Cantharellales; family Tulasnellaceae; genus Tulasnella; species Tulasnella sp. 427. Next base: position 6,864 of record WSUD01000870.1, on the reverse strand, counting down.
GGCTACCGTAAAAGACCCGTTTAATTTCTTTGCACGGTTCCTCGTAGGCCGCCTGAGCGACGGCGTAGGCGTTGGCGGGACTCCAGCTAACGTTATACCCGTGTTTGACACCTTTGACCATTTTATACTTGGGTTTCTTCCCCAACTCCTTGATCCGGTCGCAGAACTTCCTCGCCTCTACCACAAACTCGTCGTACTCCGCCGTGAGCACCATGATGTCGTCTGGTAGGGCGTTGATCAGCAGCTCGTCGGAAGCAACCCCAGGAGAGAGGTACGGGGAGTCGACTTTGATTTTGTCGAGCGGATGCATGTACGCGGTGTCAAAAAGCTTGATCATATGGCGAGGGATTTCCAGGTCCATTCGAACGTTGGTCTTTCTCCTCTCTTCGACGTGGACAGTGTAATCGGTCGAGGGGTAGAATGCGACAATCATCTTGATTGGCCGATATACTTGCAATACGTCGGTTGATGGGGTAGATGGCTCTCTGGGTGTTACGACTTCTGCGCGTTCCCGCAGGACGTCACGCAACAACAAGGGAATGGCGAGGGAGAGATTGCCTCCTGCAGAGAACCCCGAAAGCCCCATCCTCTCCCTGTCAATCCTCAGCTCGTTCGCGTGCTCCTGGATCCACAGGACAGCGTCAGTGCCGTCCTCCACTGCCGTAGGGAAGGGGTACTCCGGTGCCCTTCTGTAGTTTACGCAGCAGACGATTGTATCCGACTGTTCGCACACTGCAGTCGCCCATCGAGCATCGTCTGTGGCCCTGCCAACCGTGAATCCTCCTCCGTAGAAGTCCACGAAGCAGGGGTATTTCCTGCCTTCATTCTCTGGCGCGTCGTAATCCTTCGGGGTGAAGAAGACTAGACTGATCCGGCCGCGCTTTGCGGAGATGGTGGTGTAGATATATTTGATGAACCGAGGCTCGAGAGGTCGTGGAGAACCTCTTTTGTGAAAGTAGAACGCAAGGATCAAAAGGACTCGATACCAAAGGGAGCGGAAGTAGAGCCCCCATCGTGATGGCTCCCATAGCAGGGAAGGGGGACCTCTTGGACAGTCTGATGGTGAGCGGTAGGAGTTATCGTGAATAGAGGGATGCATCATGTTACCTGAACGGGCCGCTTTGATTTCTGAAGTCGGGCTTTTTATGGCCCGAATGACGCGAAGTTCGTCATACTAAAGCAAAACGGCATGCGGAGTACTCACGCCGAGACCTTCACAGCCAGAGACCGCTTCATAATATCTCAGCGCATTCAAATAGTTCTGCCGAGGCCGGGTTTGTGCACCTCTCCACCTCACACAAAGGTCAAGTTCACTACACTTCAATTAGACTTGCCAAAATCAGAAACGTCAGAGCAAAACATCATGAAGACAATTGACTAATCACTCAAAAAAAAGACCATGTGTGCATCTTCTAATCCAAAAGAAAAAACAAGAGTGTTTCGGAGGGCGGTATACCCTCTGCCGTGCCGCGGGAACAACTATTCCGTAAAGCCCCAATGGAAGTGGGGATGTTCTTTTGGTTATAATGGTTGGGTGACCTTCATAGATGATCTCGCCGAACTTCAAATGGCAGTGTTTTTTACCATTTCTGTGATGCAGGAGGGTGGCCTCCACTCTAGTTGAGTGTCGGCAGATCCAGCTTCAAAGCGGGTACACATCAGCTCCCGCCACGGGAAACAGAATCAGGATACTTCCTATCTAGAGCGTGTATCGCTAGGGCACATACACAAAATCCTGCGGCCATCCCTATTTCGGGGTGATTTATCATCCCTAGTTCAGGAACCTGGTGCACACCATCAAGCCGGCGTTGGGCAGAGTAGCAATGTTCAGAACGATTACACAATGTATATGGTCTCCGCAAAAGTAAATCCTAGCTCTGGTCCAGCTCACAACGGAAGGGGAACTACGCGCTTGCACTCATTTGTTCGGCAGAACTGGTTGGCAAACTCTGCCACCACCGCGTGCCCAACTCTGTCGTCCCGAGAGCACCGAGATATCTCAGGAAGCGATGGTGGATAACCTATCAAGAGTAGAAGATGGACTCGACCCGCCTATCAATCGCATACCATTCGACATATTCCAAGTCATAATCACCCTCTGTCGAGACGACAGGAACGAGAGCTTCCAGTACACCGTATCCCACGTCTGTCGCCTATGGCGAGAGTACGTCCACTCCATGCCTCTTCTCTGGAACCGCCTCGACATTAATAAATCACCTCTTAAATGGGACCTGTTGGAAGCCAAGTTGGAACGATCGGGTCGAGCTCCATTGGACATCCACATTGGCCAACAGCCGTTCGCGAAGTCCGCACTACCGACTCTCCGCAAGATAATGAGGATGATACTTCCTCACCTGAGTCGATGGGGCTGTCTTCATCTCGTCGACGTCCCCCACAAAATCAAGCGGATCGTGCTAGACCAAGTCAGAGCCAGGCACACACCTCTCTTAGAAGAAGTTCGAGTTCTCCAGAGCAGCTACTACGACCGCCCTTCAAAACTCCTCCTGCAAAATACATGTTCTCGTTGGAAATCTCGTGACTTATTCTCCGGCCACCTCCCTTGCCTCAGGACCGTGGAGTGGTCGTCTCCCCTGGATGACCCCAAAGCCCTCCCATCGTTTAAGAATCTCAGAGACCTAACTCTGGGAGACGGGACCCTCAACGATCGTACTGCACTGCCATTTATATCGCTCATTCACCAGTTGCTTACCGATTCACCCTCACTCGAGTGCCTTAGGATCCAACACATCCCGAGCAACGTCGTGTATGCACTCAGCACCAACGACGAATGCGTCAGACTTCATCTATCCCCTCTCACCCACAAGTTACTCCGCACGCTTATCGTCGACAGCTCGCCTACCTTGCGGAGCACCGTCCTGCGGACCCTGATCCTCCCAAACCTCCGCACAATCTCGAAGATCTATTATAACCACTACGTCGAGCTCTCAGTTTGCGAGAGTATCGCTCAATGGAACAGCCTTCCGTCACTCCGCGTGCTCTCCATAGCCGAAGACTCCTTGATAGGTTCTACAGCGAACCCAAACCTCCCATCGCAGCTCCCTTTCCTCGCCCGAGCGCTCCACAACCTCGTCAACCTCCGAGCCCTCACGCTCAGATCAATCAACTTTGAAGGAGACAAGTACATTCCGGACCTGGGCACCTCTTGCCCTCACCTCCGGTGGTTGCTCTTCGTCCTCTGCAGGCGCCTCAGCGTTCCCGCCGTTCGCGCGATCGTAGAGCGACGTATCAGAACGGAAGGGATGAGTCCACTTGAAGTTCTATGCATCCAGGCTGATCATTGGAGAAACACGGAAGATAGTAGGCTCACCCAGGAGGACGTCGAGTGGTTCTCAGAGCATGTGGATACGTTCAAGCAGCAGGACGATTTGCATTACGTCACAAAGGACTGCTGGTAAGTAGAGCGTCTTGCTCCACGAGGTTTGAAATTTTTCACAGAGGGATAACTCTTACGTTGTGCGTATAGGTCTCACCAGTTCTAGTCCTCAAAAGGGAGAGAGGCGAAGTCCGTCCATCACATCCCCGGAATCTCAAAGAACCACTTTCCAACCAGGGAATTAGGTCCTACTTGACTGGCGAATGGTCTGCCTAAACGATTGCCGAGGGCCCGGGAGAGTCTACGTGTTAGATATACGAATGAAAAAACCAGACGGATACAACGAGAGTGAGGATAACCATATACGGCTAAAGAGAAGGCGAATTCTGTTACGATTCGCAGGCGCCAAACGATCAACAGGAGAAACCCGAGCAAAGAGCTTATAGAGATCAATGTACATCGTCCGGTCTCTTACTCCAAGTTAAGGGGGTAGTATACCATATGCCGTGCCGGGAAAACAACAGGTTTATAAACACAAAATGGAAGCGAGGGTGCACTATTGCTATTGTGCTTGAGCAATCCGCGTGGGGCACTTCAAAGCAAGCTATCTTCTCCTTAGAGCTATTGTGCAGATGGGCGGCCTTCGCATTAGCTTGAGCGTCGGCACATTCAGCTTCAAGTCGGTCACATCAGCTCCTGCGACGGACTATGAAGCTAGGATACTCCGCATCCGTAAGGCGTTTATTGCTGGATCACCTGCAGAATATCTTGTCACCATGCCTCTTTCGAGTGGTTGTCCGTCTCTGGGACAGAGAGCTTGTGCGCACCATCAAACCAGCACTGAACAGAGCATCACTGTTCAGAGCGATCTGACATTTTATTTGATCTTTGTACAAGTAAAGCTGATTCTAGTCTAGCTTGATCTACGCTTGCCCTCATTTGTTCGGCGGAACGGTTGGCAAACTCTGCCACTACATCGTCCCCAGTCCTGAAAGCACCGAACCATCTCAGGAAACAATGAAGAATGATTCGCCGATCAATCGCATACCATTCGACGTCTTCCAAGTCATAATCATCCTCTGTCGGGACGAAAGTAGCGAGCGCTTTCAGTACACCGCATCCCACGTCTGCCGCCTATGGCGGGAATACGTCCTCTCCATGCCTCTTCTCTGGAACCGTCTCAACATCGACGAATTACCTCTCAAATGGGACCTGTTGGCAGCCAAGTTGGAACGATCGGGGCGAGCTCCGCTAGAAGTGCGCATTGGCCAAGAGCCATTCGCAAAGTCCGCACTACCGACCCTCCGAAAGATAATGAGGATGATACTTCCTCACCTACGTCGATGATACTTCCTCACCTACGTCGATGGGGCTGTCTTCACCTTGTCGATGTTTCTCACAAAATCAAGCGAATCGTGCTTGACCAAGTTAGCGCCGGGCGCGCACCTCTCTTAGAAGAAGTCCAAGTTCTCCATAGCAGCGACCTTAACCACCCTTCAAAGCTGTCCCTGCCAAATACATGTCCCCGCTGGAAGGCTCGTGACCTGTTCTCCGGCCGCCTCCCTAGCCTCAGGTCCGTGGAGTGGTCGTCTCCGCTACCGGACCGCAAAGCACTCCCACCACTCAAGAACCTCAGAAACCTAACGCTAGGAGACGGGACCCTCACCGATCCCACCGCACTTCCGTTTATTTTGCTCATTCATCAGTTGCTCACCGATTCACCCTCACTCGAGTACCTCAGGATCCAACACATCCCGAGCAACGGCGTATACTACCCACCCAGCACCAACCACGAATGCACCCAACTTCAACTTTCACCTCTGACTCACCGGTCACTCCGCACGCTTATCGTCGACAGCTCTCCTACCTTGCGGAGCACCGTCCTGCGCCACCTGATCCTCCCAAACCTACGCACCATCTCAAACATCAGTCATAAACACGACGTCGATCTCTCCGTATGCGAGAGCATCGCTCGACGAAACAGCCTTCCATCTCTCCGCGTGGTCTTCATCTACGAAAACGACCCCCCCGTCGGTTCACCAGCGAACCCCAATTACTTGTTCCTTGCTCCCGCCATCCGTAACCTCGACAACCTGCGGGTCCTCACGCTCAGATCAATCGACTTCGAGGGGGCCGAGAGTCTCTCCGTGTTCAGCAGCTCCTGTCCTCAACTTCGCTGGTTGCTCTTCATCCTCTGCACAGGCTTCACCGTGCCTGCCGTTCGAGGGATCGTGGACCGGCGGATCCAAGCGGAGGGGATGAATCCACTGGAAGTTCTGTGCATTTATTGGATAAACCCGGAAGATAAACCCACCCAGGACGACGTCGAGTGGCTCTCGCAGCGTCTCTTGTTCAAGCAGCAGCACCATATTATCTCCGTTCTGAAGCATGGCTTGTGAGTAATGCGCCTCGCTACCAACGAGTGACGGAGGGATTGATTCACAGGAAACCCCCTTTCTTTGTGCGAATAGGTCTGACCAGTTCTAGTGCCGGATAGCTCGCCTCAACGATCGCAGACGGAGAGTAAACGGATTAGATTGATTGATCAGAAAAAGAGATAGATCGATACAACGAGAGTGAGAATAACTATAGGCCACAAGAGAGAGACACACAGTCCATTTCGAGCCGCGACGACCAAGAGAACCAAGAAAAGAAAACGAAAACCCAAACAAAGAGCGTGAAGGGGGTCACATCACCCCCCATTTACTTCGCCGGAACGACCGGCCTCTGCTGCTGACCATCCCAATCCCCTCTCATCCCACTGCCCATTCCCGCCGCAAAGCCCATCGCCATCGCATCCCCACCGGCACCGGCACCCGACCCCACAAACACGGTCTTATTCCCAAACGCCGCGATCCTCTCCACCTCGTTCCTCCTCATCTCCATCTCCCTCGCGAACGCGTCCTGGACGTCCTGATCCGCCGCGGCCTTCAACCGAATCGCGTCGGCTTCCGCACGGGCCGCGAGACGGGTGGCTTCCGCGCGGGCGGCAGCGTCGATCTGCAGGGCCTCTGCGACGGCTTTCGCGTTGGCGACGATCGCGTAGGCCTCGGCGTCGGCTTGGGTCTTACGCGCGGACGCTTGGACTTGGGCGACTTGGAGCGAACCTTGCTCCTTCTTTACGCGGTTGCTGTTCTCTCGGTCGACGTTGGCGGCCTCGACTTGCGCTTGGAGGGCGCGGGTGGTGAGTTTGTCCATCGTGGACGCGATCTCGCCCTTGAACTGCCGGTCGATCACCGCCAGGTCTTTCAGGACGATGCCGTATTCGAGGGCGGCGGATTGAAGGTCGTCCATCGCGCGTGAGCGGAGGGCGTCGAGGAAGGCCGTGTTGGGGTCCGAGCCGTCGTCGATCGTGTCGGTCGGGTCGATGGAGCGTTGCTTGACCATCGAGGAGTAGTCCACTGCAAGGTGTACGAGGTTAGAACGCGCGGAGAGGACAGAGAAGGGGAAAGGACGTACAGTGAGACATGATTTGCGTCAGGATGGATTGAGTCTTGTCGCGCAGAGCTTCGTAGGGAGTGTCGTAACCA
>WSUD01000869.1:0-10637 GCA_019633495.1 Tulasnella sp. 427 | reverse complement strand
AGCAGGCTCTGGGGGACTTCAAAAACGGTACCGCTGGACTATTAGTCGCAACAGACGTGGCAGCTCGAGGCTTGGACATCCCCAACGTCAGCATGGTGATCAACTATACCTTCCCGTTGACCATTGAGGACTACATGTAAGAATTCGATTGCCGCGCGATAGCCCATATACTGATACCGACCTTTTCTCTCCGACAGTCATCGCATCGGCCGGACTGGTAGAGGCGGGAAGAGCGGCAAGTCCCACACGTTCTTCACCGGGGATAATCAGGAGCGCGCCTTGGCAGGAGAGTTGGCTCGGGTCCTGGCAGATAGTGGATTCAAGTGCGAGGACTTGAAGCAGTTCCCAATGACAATCAAAAAGAAGGAACATAGCGCGTACGGCGCTTTCTTCAAGGATACAAGCTCAGCGCCGACTGCAGGCACGAAGATCAAATTTGGTTAAGAGGTTTCTGTTTGGGTGTACACTCAGTTGCGTGACGGTGTCGACACATTCGCTCGGCGTTTTGCTCTAATAGATAGTCGTTAAGTGTCATGCGATAGTCTACTAAAACAATGTTGACCATTTAACCGGTCTTTTGTCGTTGCCGCGTGGGCGTTTGTGGTATGCTGCCGCCTGGCGCGGGGCTCCAGCCCCTCCACTCCTGAGCGATGGCTCCATTGTATGGATAAGACGAGTCTTCAAGAGGTAGTCGGGCTCCTGGATACGGAACTCCTGATGATGTCGTCGGTGGAAGCATGTGCAGAGGATATGCGTGTGAGGGATGAACTACAGGAGCAGGATGAGAGCGAGGGATACTAGATAGCATCCAAGCCATCCACCAGAATACAAGCGCCAGTACCGCGAGGAAGGCAAGGCTGATTATCTATAGAAATAGCTTCAGCAAGTCTAAGGGGAACTACAGAATAGGGCTTAGCTCACCACTGAGCGGAACGAAAGCTCATCAACGAATCCGTTGAACGTTTCACCGATTGTCTCGGCATATACCCGGAGCCGACTGACGTTCTTTGGATCCTTGTTCATACACCTCTCCCATTGCTGGCAGACCGTCGCCATAGCTGGGACGCGAGTCTCGGGATGACATTTGTTGATGAGATAAAGTTCAGAACAAGTGTTAATCTCGTGGAGAAGTTCTTGATAAGAGTCACTAGCTTAGGTGCCAAACTTCTGTGGGCAGCCCAAAACATGGAACTCACCACTCGAATACTCGGCCACTTTGGCCGCTACGTCTCTTGACAGGGTTATTAGGAAGACCCAAAAGAGAAGAAGTCCCATTACACCGGCAAGCGCTACGAAGAATAGCTTGGTATATGTCTTCAGCTCCTCCGGGAAGGTGTTGGGTGGCGGATGAGGGGTAGGGAAGTTCACGTTGTACACGCGTGGTACCATTGGCGTTGGCTGGTAAAAGTGCGACCAAAATGATAGAGGGTCAGTGAGGTGATAATGTTATTAGATGGGTTGGTTTTGGAGTTGTCGCATACCTCATACTCATCGTCCCCATCACTGGCGCTCGAGTTCCTCTGCTTCCGCTGTGTATCTCCACCGCCAGTAGTTTCATCCTTCTTTCCTTTCTTCCCGACCAGTCGACGTATGAGCTTTCCGGCAAAGCGTCCTTTGCTCTGCTTCGTTTCCGCCGGGCTGTCTTCCGCGTCACTCTCCCTCGTGGCCTGTGGTGGCTCCTCCTTCTGTGGAGATGGTATATCGGAAGTCATGCTGACGTCGTGAATTTCGGGTTCTGGCGGGGGACTTTTCTGGTGGGCGTATGCGGCGAATCCGCCTGGTGGACTAACACCTGGTGTGCCCTCACGGACCACGAATCCTCCGGTGAACGGTGACGGGGATCCAAATGTCGAAAGCGGTTGGGGTGATGGAAACGCCGGCGCTCGGTTAAATGACGAGGATGAGGATGCAGATTGCGGGTCTGATTGCACGCGTCAGTGTTGGAGAGGCGTGCAGTATTGAAATATTGGCTGGCTGCTCACTTGGACGTTGAACGTGGTTAGGATTCCATCCCGATCCCCCACTTCGCTCGTCCCGCTCGTATGTGAAGTCCATGGGTGCTTCTGTGCCCCGTCGTTCGTATCGTCGCATGTCGTTGTCACAGAGTACAGGACAGCAGTAGATTGGGTGTGGCCGAAGATGAGCGTCGAACTTTGGACAAAGTCTTCGAACACGACGCGTGACCGTGTTCACCTCTTGGTCAAATTCCCAACAATCGTGGCTTTGTTTTCCAACCACCTACCTCCTCCTTCGCTCACTACTCACAGCACAGAGACTCAGACCTACCTAGAGGATGTCTGACTCTGAGATCGAGAACTTTTCCTTCAATAACGTCGACGACGAGTCGGACTACGCCTCGCCTCCGCCCAAGGCCAAGGTGAGCACTTTGGTAAACAAATGCATTCTGAACGCGTTCCCTAATACCTCTCTCAATTCTCCAGGCAAAGAAGGCTTCCACCACCGCTAAGGAGCCCAAGAAAGCTGCTGCTCCCAAAGCAGCGAAAGCGTCAAAGGCAGCTGTGCCAAAGAAAAAGCCTCTTGCCTCCGTCGACGATAATGTCGATTCGGCAGCCCCTAGTGCCATGGACGTCGACAACTCAGACGACGACGCGTTTAGTGGCGCTGCGAAGCCTAAGGCCGCCGCTCCAGCAGGAAAGAAGAAGACTGCGTCTGAGACTTACCAACAGCTCAGTCCCGTCGAACATATCCTCAAGCGCCCCGACTCCTACATCGGAAGCATTGAGACTCTGTACGAGAAGCTATGGGTCTTCGACTCGGACAATAAGAGAATGGTCTTCAGGTGAGCTCTTGCCCAGGTGACACGGCACTGTCTAGCCTAACCACCGTGCCTTTGTAGAGACGTTTCGTACGTACCCGGTTTCTTCAAGATTGTGGATGAAATCCTTGTCAACGCGGCTGATAACAAGGTATGCTGGACTATCACGCTCTAATTGTTCAAATTTCGCTTACACGGCGTTCAGATCAATGACCCCAACATGAACACACTTAAAATCACTATCGACACCGAGAAGAACGTCATTTCCGTCTGGAACAATGGTCACGGTATCCCTGTCGAAATCCACAGTCAAACCAAGCTTTGGATTCCAGAAATGATTTTCGGCCACCTTCTTACGTCTTCCAACTACGACGATGACGAGAAGAAGCTCACTGGTGGTCGAAACGGTTACGGAGCCAAGCTTACCAACATCTACTCGACCGAGTTTACCGTCGAAACCGCCGACCAAAACGGGAAGAAGTACAAGCAGGTCTTTCGCAACAACATGGGCGACAAAGACAAGCCCAAGATTACGTCCTCAAAGGAGGAGTTCACTTGCGTTACTTTCAAGCCTGATCTCAAGCGTTTTGGCATGGCCAGAATCGACGAAGACACGGAAGCGTTGTTGAAGAAACGGGTCTACGACATGGCTGGAACTGTTTCCGACGTCAAGGTCTTCCTGAACGGCGAGCGATTGAGGGTGAAGAATTTCAAGTCTTACTGCGAGATGTACCTGTCATCGGCACAAGCAGAAGCTACCGAAGCGTCTGGCGGCGCCGCCGTTCAAAAACACACACTCATCCACGAAGTCATCAACGATCGTTGGGAGATTGGGTTCGCTCTCTCTGACTCGGGCAACTTCCAGCAAGTATCGTTCACCAACTCGATTGCTACCATTAAAGGTGGTACCCACGTGAACAGTATGGCCGACCAAATCATCAAAGCCCTCATTGCCCAAATCGAGAAAAAGAACAAAGCCGCCAAAGTCAAGCCGTTACAAGTCCGAAACCACATGTGGTTGTTCGTGAAATCATTGATTGAGAATCCAACGTTCGACAGTCAAACCAAGGAGAACATGACGCTCTTGCCGTCTAAGTTTGGAGGAAAGAAGCCCGTAATCTCAGAGGATTTCATGAAGAAAGGTGGGTGGTACATCGCGTCAATCGCCGACAGGCTTGCTCACCATTTAATTTCTTTCAGTTCTCAAGTCAGGCATTATCGACACAGTCCTGAATTGGGCGAAGTTCAAGGCAGACCAAGAGATCAAGGCCACGGATGGCAAAAAGCGAACTCGGTAGGTCTTGTGTGATCAGAGACATGTAGCTCAGTTACTCAGCGCTTCTCTGGTAGACTTAACGGCCTGACGAAGCTGTCCGATGCCAATAACGCGGGTGGTCGTCTCGCATCAAAGTGTACACTCATCTTGACCGAAGGAGACTCTGCCAAGGCGTTGGCTGAAGCTGGTCTTAGCGTCGTCGGTCGCGACAACTTCGGTGTCTTCCCACTCCGTGGTAAACCGCTCAACGTACGCGAAGCCACGCACGATCAGATCATGAAAAACCAGGAGATTCAGAATATCAAGAAGATCGTCGGTCTGGTTCATGGGAAGCAGTACCAGGATGTTTCGGCACTCAGATACGGTAGCGTCATGATCATGACCGATCAGGTGCGTCGGCTGGCTAAGGACGTTCTGCTGAGCTCTTACAAAGGCTATCGATAGGATCACGACGGCTCTCACATCAAAGGGTTGCTTCTCAATCTTTTCGACCAATTCTTCCCCTCTTTACTGCGAATCCCTGGTTTCCTCGTCGAATTTGTGACGCCAATCGTTCGGGTAAGCCATCTCAACCTACAAATCCTTACGTCCACCACTCACCTCAGTTGTTTCCAGGTCACTAAAGGCAAGCAAAAAATCGACTTCTTTACGTTGATCGAGTTCCAAAGGTGGAACGAGGAGAATAATGCGGATAACAAGTGGACTATTAAGTACTACAAGGTTCGTCCATGACATCGAGCCCTTGAGACTCGGTATTGATACAGCTGTCGTATACAGGGTCTCGGTACCTCGGACGATAACGATGCGATGGAGTACTTCTCTCACACCGAGAAACACGTCATTCCGTTCTCCCCACTGAAGGACGGGGATCGAGATCTCATTGACATGGCTTTCAGCAAGAAGCGTGTCGATGATCGTAAGGAGTGGCTACGACAATACAAGGTACAGTGATGGTAAACCATTTCTCGGCCCTCGACTTGGCTGACATAGAGTCTTCAGCCTGGAACGTTCATTGACCACGATGTCGACGAAATCGGTATCCCCGACTTCATCAATAAAGAATTGATTTGCTTCTCCATGGCCGACAATATCCGGTCCATTCCTTCCGTTGTTGATGGACTTAAACCTGGTCAAAGAAAGGTCATCTTCGGTTGCTTCAAGCGCAGAATGAAATCGGAGTTGAAGGTTTGGCTTTCTATCAACGACTCTTGCAGCTCGCCTTACTTAAATCTTCATCTTAGGTCGCCCAACTCATTGGTTATATCTCTGAGAAAACAGCCTATCACCACGGCGAACAGAGTTTGGCAAGTACGATCATCAACCTTGCCCAGACTTTTGTCGGTGCGAACAACATCAACCTGCTGAGCCCCAACGGCCAATACGGAACCCGTGCTATGGCGAGTCGAAGCTATATGTTCTATACTTGACCCGACAAGCTGAAACCCGTCTAATCGATAGGGTGGTAAAGACCACGCTTCGCCTCGTTACATCTTCACGATGCCAACTTCATTAGCCCGCTCCATGTTCCATGTCGGCGATGACCCTCTTCTTGAGTACTTGGAGGAAGACGGTGATATGATTGAGCCGGAGTGGTATATTCCCGTCATCCCAATGGTCTTGGTGAATGGATCCGAGGGTATCGGTACTGGTAAGTCCGTGTTATCGGAAACCCGCATGGACTCTACTTATAATTCATTCTTGTTACTCACTTTAGGCTACTCGACCAGCATTCCCAACTTCAACCCGCATGACATTGTGGCCAACTTGCGACGAATGCTTCGTAACGAACCTATTGTCCCGATGACGCCGTGGTATCGCGGCTTCAAGGTGTGTACGATTGTCGCGAGGAAGGAAACGATCTGTTCAATCTTTTGCTACCTCAGGGAGCGATTGAGAAGACCGATGAGGGGAAATATTCCGTTAACGGTATCATCAACAAAATCGACAGTTCGACGGTGGAGATCACGGAGCTCCCAGTCGGATCGTGGACGCAAGCATACAAGGAGCAACTGGAAAAATGGGTTGCTGGTGTGGACAATAACCCTGCCTACGTCAAGGTAAAAAGACTATTGGAGTTCAGCGGCGGGTACAGGGATTAATTTCATTCGTCACCGTAGGACTACAAAGAATATCACACCAATACTTCCGTCCATTTTGTTATTACGATGACAAAGGAAGGCATGACTAAGGCCGAGCAAGAAGGGTTGATGAAGTTCTTCAAACTCACAACCTCCCTCAGTACCAACAATATGATGGCGTTCGATTCCAACCTCAAATTGCGCAAGTATTCTTCTCCCGAAGAAATTCTAGAAGACTTCTTCCCTCTCCGTCTTCAGTTCTATCAGAAACGAAAGGTGAGATAGCTTTCTCAAGCAATCGGCACCAGTCTGACAGTCGTCTTCAGGAATACCTGTGCAATCAACTTCGCGATCAATGGGACAAATTGACCAACCAAGCCCGCTTCGTTCAAATGATCATCGAAAAGAAGTTCGTCATATCCAAGCGTAAAAAGAGCGATCTCGTCAACGAACTCCGCAAACTCGAATTCCGCCCATTCGGGAGGGTTGCAAAGGCCAAGGCGGCCGGTGAGGATGAACCTGCGGTCGAGGATCACGAGGATGAGGATGAGGCAACATCGGGCACTTCGATGGATTACGACTATCTCTTGGGAATGCCTCTATGGAGTCTGACGGAAGAGAAGGTATGTCACTGCCACATGGTTCTGTACGGCTTCACTAACGTGGATGTAAGGTTGCCAAACTCCTTAAAGAACGTGACCTGAAAGAGGAAGAACTCAACACTCTCTTGGCCGTCAAGCCCTCCGACATCTGGGAGAACGACTTGGAGAAATTGCTGGACGATTTCGAAGTACGCCTGTCCGTAAACACGGCTTCATCCGTAATTCTGATGATCGAGTCTCGTTAGAACGTCCTTGAAGGCGATAATGCGATCAACAAGAAGGCGAGCAAAGGCAAGAAGGCTGCTGCGACGCTGAAGACTCGGAAGTCCTTGACTACCGGAAAGGCCAAGCGGAAAGGGAACGACGACGACTCTGAAGATGACTTCAAGCCCAGCAAAGCCGCAGCTTCCAAAAAGACCGCTCCTGTAAAACCCAAGGCAGCTTCCCGGGCGAAAGCAGTCTTCGACGGCGATGATGATGCCCCTGTAGTGGCCAAGATGGAGCTGGACAGCGAGCCTGACGAAGCACCAGTGGTGAAGAGGAAGGCTCCGGTCAAGAAGCCGGCCCTCCCAGCCTCCGATTCGGATGAGGACATGAAACCGGTGGTCGCAAAGGGTAAAGCTCCTGCCAAGAAACCGGCGCCTAAGAGGAAGAGGTCAGAGACAATTCCATCGAATCGAGAACGACTGCTAAGTAATCTCGACCTCAGTGGGGCTGGCGATGGCGATGACGACGACGCGAAAGACGACGACGCTAGGCCTGCTAAGAAAGCGAAACCGTTGGACAAGAAGCAGACGGATCTTGCAAATTTCTTCGAAGCAGGCGGCTCGAAGCCCAAACCTGTCGCCAAGACCTCAACGGCAGCCGCGGCAAAGCCAAAGGCATCGACCTCGAAGAAAGCCAAGCCAGTAGTTGATCTCGATGAAGACTCTGATCCGCCCGTCGTCAAGAAGACTGCTCCAAAGAAGAAAATTGTCGAGAGCAGTGAGCCTGAAAGCGAAACTGAAGTGCTCTCCGCACCCGCTCCTCGTACAGCGTCTCGAAGAGCAGCAGCAGCTCCTAGCAAGCCAAAGTATGCTGACGCCTTTGAATCATCCGAAGCCGACCCGACGGTTGATGAAGACGATGACGACGACTTCGATGATTGACCGGTGACCTTACACTACATTCTCCGTTGTCCATACCGTAGACCCATGTACACTTAGATAATATACCCGATCATGTTTTGCTCTTAGCACCATTAGCACCCGTGCACAAGGAACGTTCTTCCGAAAAACTTCACATTGTCTTCGACTTGCAGTATGATTGATGAAACAACAAAAGATAAAGCGGATGCAAAAAGACCGAGAGAGAATACAAATGACGGCGATGAAGACAAAGATGCGAAGGAAGAAAGAGACGACGTCCAAGAAGAGTATTTACTTCTTCTTGCCAGCCTTCTCAGCCGACTTGGTGACTGTAAGAGGAAGAGCAAGGTCAGTGTTGAGGCAGAAGTAGACGATGACCTGAATGCGTACCCTTGCCACTCTTCTCGGTCTTGTCGACCTTCTTGATGACACCGACGGCGACGGTCTGCCTCATGTCACGGACGGCGAAGCGACCGAGAGGAGGATAGTCGGAGTAGGTCTCAACGCACATGGGCTTGCTTGGAACGAGCTTGACCATGCCAGCATCACCGGACTTGATGAACTTGGGGCTCTTCTCGATCTCCTGACCGGTACGACGGTCGATCTTGGACTCGATCTCAGAGAACTTGCAGGCGATGTGGGCGGTGTGGCAATCCAAGACTGGCGAGTAACCGTTGGCGATTTGACCGGGGTGGTTGAGCACGATGACCTGGGCGGTGAAGTTGGCAGCCTCCTTGGCGGGGTCGTTCTTGGAGTCGGAAGCGACGTTGCCACGGCGGATATCCTTGACGGAGACGTTTTTGACGTTGAAGCCGACGTTGTCACCGGGGTTGCCCTGCTCGAGCTGTTCGTGGTGCATTTCGACGGACTTGACTTCAGTGGTCACACCAGCGGGAGCGAAGGTGACGACCATGCCGGCCTTGATGATACCAGTCTCGACACGACCGACGGGGACCGTGCCGATACCACCGATCTTGTACACGTCCTGGAGGGGAAGACGGAGAGGCTTGTCGGAGGGACGGACTGGGGGCTCGATGGCGTCGATGGCATCGAGGAGGGTCTTGCCCTTGACGACACCACCTTTGGTCTCCTTGGTCCAGCCCTTGTACCATGGCATGCTGTTGTGGGACGAGTGGTCAGTCTAAATTGCAATATGTCAAAATCACGACGACGACACGTACTTGGTGGAGTCCTCCAACATGTTGTCACCGTGCCAGCCGGAGATGGGGACGAAGGCGACGGCCTTGGGGTTGTAGCCGACCTTCTTGATGAAGCCAGAGGTTTCTTTGATAATTTCGTTGAAACGGGCCTCGGACCACTGTGGAGGTAGGGTGGTCAGAGACATGGTAAGGAACCGATAGGCCTAGACAACAAACCTTGGTAGTGTCCATCTTGTTGACGGCGACGATGAGCTGACGGACACCGAGGGTGAAGGCGAGGAGGGCGTGCTCGCGAGTCTGGCCATCCTTGGAGATACCAGCTTCGAATTCACCAGTACCGGCAGCAATGATGAGAATAGCGCAATCAGCCTGGGAGGTACCGGTAATCATGTTCTTGATGAAATCACGGTGGCCGGGAGCATCAATGACCTTAAGAAAGGGGAGGGCGAAAAGGGTGGGTCAGGGTCCGTCCGGGTGCATCGCGCAAGATACGCGGCGCGTGTTTGGGTGACTCGACTTACAGTGACGACGTATTTGGGGGTCTCGAACTTCCAGAGGGCGATATCGATGGTGATACCACGCTCACGCTCAGCCTTTAGCTTGTCGAGCACCCATGCTAGAGAAAGTCAAGACATGCATGAGTGACTCGCGGTTGGAGATATCGAGTCAACCCGCCGACTCACCGTACTTGAAGGAACCCTTGCCAAGTTCAGCAGCTTCCTTCTCGAACTTCTCAATTGTTCGCTTATCGATACCACCGCACTTATAGATCAAGTGGCCGGTGGTGGTCGACTTGCCGGAGTCGACGTGACCGATGACTGTGGGGTAGCGATGAGATCTGGTCAGCGACCGGAACGGCGCGCGCACGATGCAGGCATCGTCGATACGATGACTACTCACCGACAACGTTAACGTGGCCTTTCTCCTTTCCCATTTTTCAAGATTGATTTAGGTCTGGACGGGTGGTGGAGGTGCAGGGTTGAAAGTGGACAGAATCAAGATCAGCACACTGCACCTCGAGACGGACGCAATAGATACACGGAATGATGGAAGATAGCAAGTAAATGACATCTAAGATATACTTTTGGTCCCATGGACGTCTCATGGGTCGAGGGAGACGAGCACGAGCCCGGTGCACCTTGCGACTCAGGCGACGTCCTGAACGCCGAGAACGATGCAAACGCGATAATGCAATGCTAAAGACAATATTGGGCACTCACTTTTACAAAGAAGGGGTCGTGAAAGGCGTAGAAGGGAGGAGGGAGGGGATGTACAGAGAGAAAGTTGAGAGATGGACGAGCTGCTCGAGGCTTTAATCCCAGTAACGGCTTTAAGCGCGGCTTCCGTCGGATCCTAAACAAAATTTCCCCAGTCAACAAAATTTACTTGACTAGGCTCAAATTACCCCTAGACCCAATAATCCCCACGCCGCACCCCTGAACTATAGGAAAACAAATCATTATGACTGCATTTGGAAAAATCTACAAACAAGCCAAACCAAGATAGAAGAGACAAGAAAAAAACGACAACAACAAGAGAGGACAAAGAAACGAATTTGCATACATATGAGAGAGCTAGAAACCTATATGAGAGGGAGTTTTCTATTCACAGGTGGTTG
>WSUD01000867.1:0-10647 GCA_019633495.1 Tulasnella sp. 427 | reverse complement strand
TCGGGTATTGACGACTGCCTTTCCCCCCGTCATCAGACGCTCTCGCGGATAGATAATTGGAAGGACATGACGCCTGGGGAGAAAGCTCTATCGTTGAAGCGGCTGAAGAAACGAAATGAGTGAGAATCAACTGCGGTCTTTGCGTATGATCTCTGTGTTAGAGGCTTATGCGACTCGCACTCTTACAGACAACGGCTGAAGCAGCTTAGGGAACAGATGAACGGCGGAGGACTTGAGAATCAAGATTGAGCTCATTCATGCATTCGCTACTTATTCGTGTTTATGGACTGAAGGAATTTTCCGACTGGCCTGTCCCGGACTTGACGACGCCATGTCTTGGTTAAAGGTCTCGCTGCACTACATTCCAGTAGAACGCTCCTCTTACTCGAATTAGACCTCACGGATGTCTCGTCGGGAAGTGGTGTTTCCTCCTTCCCTGCACCACGTCTCGCTAGCATGCCGCTTCACGTAAAGACAGCGACCACGATGGGCTGTGGTCCCAATTGTATGTACGATATATAGTGCCCAACCAAACGAAATGTTCCTCACTTGGAAACGGTGGTTTCGATAGACGCCTTGAAAGGTGATGCCAGTAGGAGGTATTGAAAGGCGGACGTGGTGGTCCGAATAATGGCTTGGCTGTTCGTTGGCTGTCCACAAAGGGTTCGCCGGCGCTTTCCTACTGAGTATCTTCGAGACGCAAAGGAGAGTGCCTTGATGTATTCCTTGACGTGCTTGAAAGCTCTTAAGTCTTTTCCTGGGAGACCAACTCGCTCGGACTGGTTGAGACCGCTCATTTTTCCGGAAAAGCCAGCGGCGGCCATTTAATTGTGTTCCCGTCAGATTCTCGCGCACAATCGACACTCTGACTCGTCTTGCGGAATGCGATGCGGTGTGAGTGTAAACGGGCCAGACGTTTCCAAGAGACTGCTGAGGAGGGGCAAGCGTCGCGTGGCGCTCAGATTTTCCAGCGCTCAGTTGGGTGTGCCTGAGAGTCTCTTGCGTTCCGCCTGTCTATCCATCCACACCTCTTCACTCCCTTATCCCCTCCCTTTCCAAACGACTACACTACGAACACTTGCACAACACACGGTCCTTTTATCGGCTACAACCAACTTACTTAGAAGCTGCACCATTCTCAAAGTCTCGCACAAAAATATCAGTTATCAAACTTTTGTAAACCAGCCTAGGACCCCCTCTCCCACCTTACTCACCCTCGCCAAGCTTCAAAGGACGATCAGCCATGAAGCTCTTCCCCACTATTGCAACCCTCTCAATATTCTTACCGCTATCCATCGCCGTGGGGCCATGTGCGTAGCCTTAACCAACTAAGAGGAGACGATTGCAGCGTAGACTGACCCTTTGGTTATGCCTTCCGCGCTGGCGCGCCTTTCATTGCCCCCGATCCGAAAACAGCTTATTTCCATATCACTAAACCCGCAGCAGGCGATCAGTGGACTCAAGGTTCAGCGCACTCGACGACGTGGAAGCACGCGGTAGACAACATCGATATCGTCGACGTCGAGCTGGCAAGGATCGGATCGTCAGGACTTCTCTTCGTATCGCGCGAAGGTACGGTTTCGGCCCGTAACATCCCAACCACTGCGACCCTGGTCAATCTTGGATGCTGACTGCGGCGCTCTACTCTGTTCGCTTCGCACAGTGCCGACGAAGTGGGGGTCACTGAACGTTCAGCTAGTGGACGTGCCGCCAGGGTACGTAGACTTTGCAACGCGATCCGTTCCGGACCGCACAGCCAGTCGCTAACGTGCCCGCCCTTCGGGTTCGGCTTGCTATAGGGACGACTATTACTTCGTCTTCTTGAACGTCACGCACGGGGCCGTCTATTCGGTGTCAGAACGGTTCACCATTCTCGATTCGTCGTCCACGTCCGCCAACTCGACAGCACAGGTTGCTCCAGATGCATCGAAACCGACGGTCACTGTGAGCGGTGCACCAGGGCCTCTGCAGGTCTGTACCATCCGCATATACTCTCAGTCTCAAACTAGCAACTGATCGCGCCAATGTTGGTCTGGGTGTAGACATTCGCAACGACGTTTGGACCACAAGCCGCCGGCGCCATGGCATTATGGAGCGGACTGGCGGATGGTCGGACAACGTTGACGATCGCCTCGGCGCTTGTGTCGGCAGCACTAGGAGGGGTTATGCTGGTATTATAATCCACTCTTTTTATTGCCACATTCTTGGTTTGCATTGGTTTTTTTCCGATTTTTCTGCGCTTTGTTTTATGCATGCAGTTTCACATTCCCCATTTAGATCAAGGAGGTCGACGTACATACATCCCATTCTCAGTCCCTTCGCCTCTCCTTCCGCCTATTATTCTCTGTTCCCTCGTGCTGCTGACGGACACGCTTTACTTTATTGAAACGTACCATCTTTCTTTATTCCGCTTTTTTCTTGGGGTGACAAGCTGTACCCTAGCATCGTGTCGCGTCTTCGAATGCCGTTCTTGGGAGGATCCAGCACGCTTCGAACTGCTTCTGCCCAATGTCGGAGCCTTCTATCACTTTGTTCTGGCGACACATCCTGCATCCTTCTCGGCTCTCTTCCATCTCTCTTTTGTCTTGTGATCATCCTCGCATCTCTCTGGCTATTAATTATATTCACGCTTGTACTCCTGCCGTTGAGCTTCGCCTGGTCTAATCTCAATGGCTTTGGATAAGTGAGAGGACGATGTCATATCGCTCGATGAGGCATCATAAGGTTTAGCATGGACTCTTGAATGGGTTTAGACTTCCTAAGTCGCTCTAACGTGCTTTTAACTTGAGAGGGATGGCCCTGCGATCGGGACAAGTGACCCGGATGGGGAAATAGGGGCCTCCGTAGAACGTGAGAGGTTGAATGAATTTCCATGTTGACCGGAAATCGCTCCAGGACCTCTCGGATCACCCCAACTCCAGTGACTCTTCAGCGACTCTCTCCAGACTTGTTTCTCTCTCATCCACCTCTGTACAAGCTATCGAGACATTGGCTATGAGTGAAGCAGCAAAAGCAGAGGCCACCGCTCCCGTTGAGGATGCTCAGATGAAGGATGCTGCAGCTGCGCCCACAACAGAGGCGACGGTTGCACAGACCGAAGAGGACGACAAGGCGGCTGTCCTCAAGCAAGGTCAGCTATACTCATACATCCCTCACATCCTCTACTTCGATGACTGACATCCCATCCTCTCGGGCGGCTGACTCTTGGGAATCGACGGCAAACCCCCAGTCGAGTTCTACTTGAGCGACTCCAACCTGCCGTACGACAAGTTCATGTGGACTCTGCACACCAAAGACTCTGAGCACTGGATCCCCATCTCCACGCTGGCCGGGTTCAAGCGGATGCGGGAGTTCGGGACCAAGTACGGTGTCCCCTGGATCGCGGAGGTCTTGCGAGGCAGCGAAGAGCTCTTGGAGGTCGACGAGGCGGGGACGAGCGTGAGGAGGGCGATCGAGTTGAAGCCTCCGGGTATGACGCAGTTCGAGCATAGCGCGTATGCGGTGAGTGGCTCTATTGGTCTCATGCAGTGCGCCGAGAGACGTGGAACTCATCAACGGAACCTGGGCGTCGGTTTTCCCAGAAAGGATTCCCGGATGAGGTTCCTGGGCTTCAGCAGAAGATCGAGCAGTTCTTCGAGGAGTATGCGCCGATTGCGGGTGTTAGGTTCAGGAGGACGGATAAGAAGGATGGGAGGAAGTTCAAGGTCCGTTCGCGAATGGTGGTTGACCTGAGCTTGGAGGGCGGGGCGTACTCACATCACCGGGTTCATCCAGAATTCCGTCTTCGTCGAGTTCAAGAGCAAAGCGGGTCTGGAGACTTTCTTGAATGCCGAGCCGAAACCGGCTTTCGAGGGCCACGAGCTGCTCACCATGTCGAAGTGGGTCGTCGGACCAGCTGAAACTTGTATCTTGGTCGTTCCTGATGGGTATCGCTTTCGATTAGAGATGCCTACGTCACGATGAAAGCCAAAGAGAAAGGCTTCGACCTTCCGGACAAGTCCCAGATCCTCGTGGGCAACATCCGACGCGGGTTCAACGCTTTCAAGCTCATGGCTGATGAGGCCAAGGGAGGAAAGACGAAGGTCAAGAGCACTGATAAAGCCGTGGAAGAGGACGACGATAACGATGATGGTGATGAGAAGGCGACTGACGCTATCACCATCGACATGGACGGTCGTACGTATGCTGTGAAACCCGACGGAACCATCGACGAGTCGGAGCTGGATTACACCAAGGGTAAGGTCTTGAAGTATACTGGAGCTGGCGAGGGCGAGGTCGATTTCAAGGCTATCAAGGTTCGCTCGCTTCTACTTGACGTTCACTCTGCGTGACCTTGTCTTGACGTTGTTGCGGCGTTTGCAGGAAACGTTGCAGCCGACCGTCGGGAAGGTCTTTGTCACGAAAGACTACGATGGCAAAGACTTCGCCAGCGGGTTTGCAGCCTTTGAGAAGGTCCTAAGCCCTGAAGAAATCGGGACCGTGCAGGAGAAGGTTCCAACGATCGCTGGCGGCGCTGTGACATGGGCCGCTCCCTCCGGTAAGACCCAGTCCACTTCAGTTTTACTACTTGGTCGGTTGGGCTGATGGAACTGTCGTATGTTTGTATTTTAGATGAAGACGAACGTCGATTCTGGCTGAACAGGGTCAACTTCTTCGCCAAGCGTCGGCTAGAGCAAGGCAATCCGAAGTCTCACAACGCGGGCAGAGGGGGCGGGAGGGGTCAACGGGGTGGACGAGGTGGACGAGGAGGTCGTGGCGGAGGACCTGGACGTGGGGGATCGAAGGGAGGTTACGCTCCGAGAGGCGAGAAGAGGAAACGGGACGAGACTCCTACTGTGGCTGCAGCGTCGAAACCAGCGCCACCGGTGGTCGCTTCTTCGTCCGCTGCCAAGAAGGTCAAGCTGGCCGATGGATCTGCTGCGAATGCATAGTGACCGGGTTACGTCGTCGGTGTTCCCAAAAACAAAAAGCATACGGAGCATCCGCTGTAGCAGCCTGTAGCGTTGAATCGTGCTCCTTTTGTAGTGTATTTCTAACATCTGTCGAAAGTCTTGCGAACCTTTTCTTTCTATCTCAATTCAAACAATCATTATCGATGATGACCTTACCGAAAACCCGCTGTTGTCTACCACTGCTCCGGTGTTGTGAAATCCAATGGCCGTTGCTAGTAAATTGTGTATTAGACACGATGAAAGGTATCACGTGCCAAGGCCAAATTAAAGAACTGCTCCTAATAGCGAAGTCTCGTATCCCAAATGTCCATCGGGGCTGCAGCGTCTGCGTTATGTGCCCTTGTTTGGAGAGCGTTTCGCCTGAAAGATCGGAAGGACTCTCCTTCCTCGTCCTCGACTAGCACAATCCGTTCGAGCAAGGTTGTTCTCACACCTTCCTTCTCGCAGTATAGCTTCACGTCTTCGACCCAGCTGGAGATAAGCTTTTTGGTTGGGAGATGGTCAGCGTGCAGGCGAATCTCGGCGATGAGATTTCGGATTCCTCTAGCAGGCGATCCTTGCAATCTCCAGTAGAAGATCGACTTGTTCAATGCTCCTTCCGCCGCGGACTTCAGCCAGTGGTATCCGCTTCTCATCTTGCCCCCGTCGAGAATCATCCAACGCGACAGCCAGGTGCCGGGTTGAACCAGGAACGACTCGACGCAGTCTTTGAAGTTCTTGAATGTGAGTTCGAGCTCGTTGAGGTTGTCCATGTCGATCGACAGGTCCAATCCCTTGCATTTGGGTGCGCGGAGACGGGTGAAGATCTGAGCCATTTCAGCGGTTTTGTTTTCAAGCAGATGAAGCTTGAAGCGAGCTAACTTGGAAAGCCCGAACGTGTTGGGCTGCCTAAACAGGTGACCCAATAGTAACCGGACTTCCTCGAGTTCGAGTTGGAGGATGTTGCTGTTTCGGGCCAAGAGAACGACGAGGGACGAGGAGCTGAGACCTTTTGGATGCCGGACGCAAAGTTTTTGAAGTGTCGAGAACGTGGAGACGTCGGTGAGGTCTGGAATAAACCCAGTGAGGATGAGGTGGCGGAGGGTTGGGGTTTCGAAGCGAAGGGGATGGAGACGGGTGATCGTGATGGAATGGATAGTGGTGATGGTAACAGGGAACAGTCGAGGCTTCGGACCGTTGAGAGCCCGATCCACCGTGAGGGCAGAGCTCCAGGTCGGTGGAATGTCCGTGAAGCGGACGGATCGCCAGTTGAGACGTCGCGGGATGATCTTGTTGACGAACCGGTCATAGGCGGCTTGAACGTTAATAGGGTACTCTAACACCCCGTCGAAATCAATTGTAATGTGGTGACCGACCGATCGCCGGATGCATGCCTCGAACATCCCCGGTGTGTAGCCGTTCGCTAAATGGGACCACAATGAACGGGTTTTCACTGCGGCGTCCCTCCATCTTCGGCAAACCCGGACGAATATGTAGACGGCCTTTTGGTATCTCTTCACTGGAGCGGCTAATGGGTCTGGTGTTACCTGGAGAACAATCAGTTGGAGGCACTCTAGCGACAGATTCTTGATCGTTGGGATCGGAGTCGGGTCGTCCTCGGAGTGGAAGGTATCCCTGGCTTCGATATCCCTTTTTCTGTTGTATCGGATGTCAATCCTAACTTTGCGATTGAGCTTGGAAGCCGTTGGAGGATTTGGACTCTGCGAACCAGCTGCCGCGAGACCGTGATCAGTTCTTCGGCCTAAGTACGCGGTGAAGGCATGAGTAATCTGAGGGCATATAAAGGTCAATTGGGACAATGAGAAACACGTACTCTGACTCCGTTTCAAGACCTCATCTTTGAGAATCAAAGCAGCTGCTGCGCTTCTTTGCACGGAAGGCCCGGCTTCAGCGTTGGCATTCGAGGCGCCTGTGAATTGGATTGAGGCTTCAGTTGGCAGTTTCTGCGAATTAGTCGATGTGAATGATCTACTTGGATCTGAGTCACCCCTCTTGGTCTTTTGCTGTGCAGCATTCGCTGGTTTCCTGCTGGAGGACTCGGATTTGGACCCCGGCAGTACGGAGGAGGTGGATGTGCCTTCCAAGTTGAAAAAGACGACAGATCAGGTATAAGTAATCTACTCTCGTATATTATGGTATCTTGATGCACCTGGACTTGATTTCTGTATGACGCGCCGAAGACGCCCCTCTTCCGGACTGTCGGGTTTGACTTCCCGGAGGATGAAGGCGCCTATCTTGGCTTTGGTCTTAGCGAGTTCTGATCTTTGCGACTTGCGTGGATGGTGTATGCAGCCAAAATGTTTTTGCTACAGGTATCTTTAGTGGTAGTTGCGTGACTGGAGGTCGACGACACAGGAAGTGTGCAGTGATTCGGACTTCCGGATCAAGTTCTGCAGCTGCATATTCTATAGTGCTATCTAACGCTTTGGTAGACTTGCTGATCGGCTCTAATATGAAGGTCGACTGCAAGGAGAGAGTACTAGAATGGTGTCTGGAGGACGATGCACTGGGATTAGGGGTGGCACACTTGTGTTCTTCGGCGCCTCCTGATGACCAGAGCAGCGTCAATGACGTTTTGTTTGATTGATCTAACTTGTATCTCTTTGTATCTCTTCTCTCTTTTCCTTCGATGTCAGCTTTGTTCTTTTGGGGCTCGATGAACCCGCGATACCGGTTCTTCAAAATATATGGGCGTGACTTGATATTTTACCAGCTCTCGTGTAACAACAAAGGTCTCGAATGTGAGGCTAAAAACGATGGAGAATCCCAATGAATCAGGGCACTTGAGAGGTGTGCTCGGACATGTGTCATCCCGCCGTTCGGAGACAGTTCTTTCCCTTTATAGACCACGTATTGATCAAGAATACTAGGCCAAATACAAGCCTACTTTGTACGGCTCTTCATGAGACATGGGGTAGACATAGCTGGCGCCCCAGGCAATCTCAGGGTCGTCACCTTTCACAAAAGTCGGTAAGCAATCAATCTGACCGAAGAGATAACGGCAATTCACCTTGGCGCAGCCACCCATTCGACCCAATCCTCAAATGATCGGATTTCCGAACCGAGAAGAATCTCCGGCCTGCCATTGGAGGCGTATCTTACGACAAGTTTAGGGGGTAGCAGCTTCAGTAATCTTGAAGTAACTTGGTTTTCGGGATGACCCGGCTCTTTAGCGATTTCGTCTTCACAGTGATTTGAGTGCTTAAGCCAAGGCATTGAGTAACGGCCCTACAGGGGGCGTCAGTGGACAGAAGTTCCGAGTCGGGCCAACGTCCTCGTACGCTTGCAGTTCACCTCCACCCAACCGAGCGAGAAGCAGATGAATGTAGCGAACCATAGTATACCGCAAATGGCGCAGAGCACGTGGTGATGGGGAGGAGCTCCTGAGATCGAGTTCGATGGATTTCCAAATGCTGGCCAGGGTTTCAGCTTGGTTGTCGGAGTACCAACGCGAGATTTGACCGCGACGCCTGCCACGGCAGTTATCTTAATTTATTTGAATTTTCGAGAACTTTCATCTTCTGCGCACGCGTTCTCGACTAGAAAAAACTAAGCCAAATACACCCTTGTCCTTTCCGGCTCTACATGAGGCATGGGGTCCACATAGCTGGTACACCGAGAAATTCAGGGTCTCGACGAAGCCGGCCCGCCACATATTCAGCAGAAGTTGGTGAGTAATCAATCGGACCGAGTAGTCTCAAGGACGGAAATTCACCTTGGCACAGCCCCCCATTTCAACCCAATCCTCGAAAGATTGGATTTCCACACGGAGAAGGATCTCCCACCCGCTATCGGACGCGTAGTTCACTTCCTGTTGGAGGAGTAATAGTTTCATAAGTCTTAACGTAGCTTGGTTTTCCGCATTTCTTCATGATTTCGATTGCACATGCTACCGCGCATAACAGTTTATGTAATACAGTCTTGCTATTTTGAAATTGAAAACTGTTGAAAGCATGTCAGAGTCCCCGCTTACAAAGCCACTCTCAGCCGTGAGTGGACGAAGCATGAATTCAATCAGTTGTAAATCGCTGAGCGATACAAACCCTGATCCAGGCGGGAAACCGGAGTTCATCATGCCAACGACGTTGTTCCCCGCTGAAAGGGCGATATGAAGGATCGCAGTGGCGTACGCCATCCCAACGAGCGTCGCTCCGCGAGCTTTACACTGAGGTGAAACTAGTTCGTAAACACGGTCTTTGAATTCCACGTCCTCGATGAGCCCGAAGAGAGGACATCCATCCCTTGGCGCGCATAGATTGACAGCGGCGTAAATAAGGGCAGTGGAATGTTCCGACGTCAGCACCACGCGCTTTACGCAGGCAGCCATTAGTTCCTCCGCGGTTTCCTCCTCTGGCCCCAGTCGGTGTAGCGTACGGGATGCTGCCCGCTGCGCCGCTTGACGTAAGTGAACTGCAAACTGCCCCCTGTCCACTGGTTGACGCTGAAATGTCTTCTTGAAATAGACTTTGAGGACCATGAAAAGCCACACCGGCACGAAGGCTGAGGGTTTAAGTCGGTCTATGGTCCAGCAAAGAAGATGCGAGAGCGGGCTCTGAGAAGGACACATCCGGTCCCAACTCGCGAACGCTGCTGTGCTGACGGTAACCGCCAGAGCGGCTCCGATGACCACAGCAATGGCAGCTGACATGGTATTGTTGAGGGTTCCAAGGTAGAGAACGAATGCGATTCTGAAGATGAAGAGTCCGGACTGAAGGAGGCCGGGGAGGCCGGGGAGGCCGGGGAGGACGTCGTCAAAGATGAGCTCCAGTCGCTAACGCTTGGCACCCAATTGCCTTTTGAGCTGCTCCTTTCGTTGGTGTTCGGCTCCGCCACCGCTACGCTTTCGAAAGTACACGAGCCACTGTTGCCCGAGTACCGCGAGGAAGGGAGACATGACGGCGAATGCTAGCTGAGGGCGAGTAGAAGGTTAACGGGGTAGATTGCGGGAGGAGGGCTGAAGGTGGCGGAAGGGAGATCCGATTTGAACGTGATGGTCGAGTTCCCTCCTTAGACCAATTGCAATAGGAGGGCGTTCGTGTCATCTGCGGGGTCAGCGCTCAGCATTGGAAGCGTGAGAGCAAGAAAGGCTGAATTGACCCCAGCGAAGAGACCGGCCTGTCAAAGTACTGATTTATGAACCCAGATGCAAGCTCAGACCATAGTTTAGCTCTTTACAAATATTAAGAGACTATCGAGCCGAGACTTGAGCCGGTTCGTCAAGTCTTCGTCCAGCTCATCGGCTAGCTGATCGTAGTAATAGTAGAATTTGCCACCATCCTCTCCAAAACATTCCGGGACCTCCGAAATCTCGGTTAAAGGCTGCTCAATGACATGTACGTTGGTGCTCGGTAGAGGCTGCTGCATGTCGGAAGGTTTATATCTGTAGTGTGGTGGGACGACTCGCACAAGAGAGAAGGTGAGGCTGTGTGAGTGACGTGAATGCCGACGGGTATTGACCACGAAAACATCCGTTTCTCGCGAGCTCGAGCGACTTTACTCTGGTATCGCATTCGACTACAAAAAACGACTCCATAATCTATTGTAAAAGCTATATCTATAATAGAGTTAGGTGTGTGCTTCTAATATCGGCGTCTGAAATCCCAAATTCCCATCGGCGCGGCAGACGGAGCGGCAGTCGCCCTCTTTTTGACCGCTTCTCGTCGAAACGACCGAAAACTCAGACCGGAATCTCCCT
>WSUD01000864.1:0-10678 GCA_019633495.1 Tulasnella sp. 427 | reverse complement strand
GATAAGTATATACTAATCGAATAAAAAGACAACCTATATAAATGGAAAGACTATGCAACCGATTCCTCCAATAGGTGTATAGAGACGCAGTGTAACCCCGAGACCAAATATAGCGTTTGCACAACGCGTCGCGATAGATGTCCCTTCGTTTTTACAACGCAAGAACGGCAGCGGCAGCAACGAATCCACCGACCATAGCACCCTTGCCAACAACGTTGCCAATGGCGGCGTTCTTGGTGGCGGTAGCGGAGGCAGCAGCAGCGCTAGTGGCGGAAGCGACGGCCGAGCTAGCGGAGGCACCAGCGGAGGTGGCAGTAGCACCGCTAGCAGCGCCGGTGCTGCTAGGCTGAGCAGCGGGGTTGGTGGTGATGTCAACACCCTAGAGATCGAACGCGTTAGTGAAAAATTTGTGATAAGAAAGAGGGGAATGCACGGACAGCGGCCTTGCAAAGGGCGACCGCCATTTGTTGGGTGGTGGCGAGGTCACCAGCGCTGCAGTTCTTCTGAATGCAGGCGGTGGTGGAACGAAGGTAATCGTCGTTCTTGCACAAGCAAGTGTTATCCGAGGCAGAGCATGAGCCGGTGCTGGCGCTGGTGAAGCAAGGGAGAGCGCAGTCTAACGGTGAGGTGGCGAAATTGAGGTCTCGTCAGTTCAAATTCCAACGATGGACCCCAATGTGTTTTGCCACATTCGCCACCACCCGCCTCAACGACGGTGATACTCACTAGGGAGACCGTTTTGACGCTCGGTGAGAACGGAGGCAGAAACGAGGGAAGCGGCGAGGGCAACGACGACGGTGGAGAAACGCATGGTGATTATACTGTGTTTTTCTGTGTTGGGGAAGGAGGTTTGTATGTAAGGACTGGTAGTGAATACACAAGAGGGAGGGGTTGGAGGAACGCTGAACAGACGGCTGAGGGAGGGAAGGGGCGAAGAGGAACGCTGAGGAGAGAGTCGGGGGATGGTACGGGCCTGATTTTATACCTCGTCGGGGTCGGGGGCGGGCGTTGGAAGAGATGTCTTGGACGTATTAGTGTCAGGCACAAACAACCCGTGCCCAAGTCCAATGTTTCGGATCTCATCATCAGGGCTGTGGAGCCACAATACCGGACCCTAGGATTCCTTTGCGGCCACTACGAGGACAAAGAGCAGAATCGTCAACGAACACTGCTTTTGTCGCTCAGACTCACACGTGGAGACTTCGCGCCCCGGCCCCGGTTGTGTAAGTAGGTAGTTCCTGCTGGAGAAAGTTCTTTGGACTGGAGCGTTTAACAAAAGATCCTTGATCTGAGGGAGTTTGCTGGACCCTTTATGCCGAGCTGGACAAAGCAACCGGAATTGTCGGTGCATTCGATAGGCTAGGAGGAGGGTGCTGTGCGACGTCGAAGAAAAAGACGGCAGGAGAGAGTCCGAGAGTTAAGAAAATGGTCGATCTCACAAAGGAGAAAATGGGAGTCCGGCAAAGTAAGCCGAAAGTCGCGCTGAGGAAACCTCAGAGCTTGGATCTGTCAAGGGACTGTCGGTCGAACTCTCAGCGAATACTATTGACAATAAATTGCACAGACTTTGTAACATCTTTGTGATGATAGTTTTGGAAGATTGTGTTATATGATCGTCGTCTGCAGCGATCTTCACCACTTGCCGACGCACGGCAGAATGCCCGTGTACTTCTACTGGCTTGTGGATATGCGTGCCAAAATAGGAGCATATTAACTAAGATCTGACTATAATATTCGGTCTACAGCGTGTTGCACTAGTGAATGCTTCGTCCCTGCGGCTCAAGGATCTCCGTCAGAAGTCACTGGGAACAGCATCACGTGCTCTCAGAGCGGAAACAGAAAGAAGACGCAACCAGCAAGAAAACGTGGCGTTAAAGCGCGCTCAGAACCCGAATTCTAGATCGAGTCTTAATGCCGGTGCTAGTAGGTAGTGGGGCCTGTTCCTTCGTGTCGGTCAGCGGCAATTGCATTATTTTTCGGCATTTTACAGAGTCAGGCACGCTAGCAACAACTCAGTGCAGAAAGTAGCAAAAATGAAATTCGAGGTGCGCGCGTATTCTACGGATTTTGAGAGTCGTTTGGGGGTGAGGTGGACTGGTGAGGCATTGGACCCTCTTTAGATCGTCTCTCGGTCATGATCATGTCGGGCTTGGATGTGTACGTTGTATGCGCAAGACCTCATTTAAGGTTGCCCTCAGAAACGTTACAGAAGCCAGATACGGCTCAAGTGTGGCAGCAGTTCTCCTGAAACCGTGCCGATGGCAGCATCACGGTCCTCTCGAGGAGCCACGACATTGGTGATCCCTTTGTCACTGTTCGCTTTAGGCATGGTGGAGTGGAAGGGGGAGGTGAGCCCCTTCCTTTCAATCACCTTTTGTTCTCCAGTGCGCGGCGCCGTCTCGTCCGTTGTACGCTCTCACGACGCGTCCCTTGAAGCTTGAATCGATGCAGTATGTACGTAGGTGTGTCTGCGTCATCGAGTTGTTTTGACATATTGGGTAACGCTCCGAGGCGTACTTTCGGCGCACAGAAGTTGCACAGAAGCGCTTCCTCGAGGTGTGGAAGACTGTGGTCGACGGCGGGTCACCCGCATGCTCGCGAGAATCTCATCAGAGCTCGGACTCCTGTCCGCTCAATGCATCATAGTGTCCCCGAAGACAAAAGCAACACCCCAAGTATGCTCTCTGCCGTTGCTTAGCGCCAGTCACACCCTCCGATCAATGAACTCAGCTCGGCGTCCGGTTGTCCTCAGAGACTTCTGATGCGAGGCTTTTCGTGACTTGGTCGTGACTTGGGAGGCTCCGTCGTCTTTTGCCAGCGCCAACACAGTGTATATTTGTTTACCCTGTCCATCCATGGTCTCCTTTAGGTAAAGGGTCGGTGGCGACTCGTAGTGGATGCCTGTGGATGCACGGCAGGGGCGTTCCGGTAATACTATGAATTTCCTTTTGTTCCCCTGATCAAGCCTTTTTATCGAGAAGTTCCAGGCCCCGAACCAATCATGATGCGAGGCGGAGATAACGCGGCCGGAGATGGTACGCAATGTCCGCCGTTTCTCACGAGCGGAACGTGATCAACGAATTTCCTGCTTACTCCGTCGGTCGACGTTAGAATACCTATCTCAGCAATGGTACGGGCTTATTATGACTGTGGTCAACGATGTCAAGAGATCTAACGATGGTCTGGCTGTTCTAGGCTCCCACTCAGAAGCAAGCGTCCAAGAAGGTACACTCTTCGTCATTTTGGTCAAGGCTCTCGAGTAATTGACCCCTTGCGACGAATTGCAGCGTGTCCGCTCAGCCCTTAAGGACGTCGTTACCCGCGAATACACCGTCCATGTCCAAAAGCTCGTCCGTGACAAGCAGTTCAAGAAGCGCACTCCAACGGCCATCAAGGGCATCATCAAGTTCGCTCAGCGACACATGGGCACCAAGGACGTGAGGATAGACCCTAAGTTGAACGAAGCTGTGTGGGCGAAGGGTGTGAGGTATCCTCCACGACGGATTCGTGTTCGCCTTGAGCGTGAGTCGCTCTTGGGATTGGGTCTTGCGGTCAGAAGGAGATATTGATCGACGACTTCCAACTTTCTCTTTGGTACATATTATATCGGCTCCATCCTCCTACCAAAACGCTGTCCAATTATCCTCAACGTGACGCGGAAATTGCTATTTAGGGAAACGCAACGATGATGAGGACGCCAAGGAGAAGCTCTACACCTATGCTACTCACGTCCCCGGAATCACCAACTTCCACGTGAGTTGCAGCGCAATTGCAATCTTACCTTTCTCGAATGCAGCTTTATTTATTGAATTTACTTTCCATCTATCAGGGTCTGGAGAACACCGTCGTCGACACCGAATAAACGATCAAAGAGGAGGTCATCGCATCATTCTTCTTCCTTCTGGTCTTTTTGTTCGCCGTTGTATCTCGACCGTTATCCTGTGTATGTTTATCAGCATCATGTCGACTGACTTGTCGTTGTTTCAAATTCCTTTACATTCAACACTTTGCATCTAAAACCTCGTCCTGCTTTCATCCCATGCCGGATCGTTTCGCCCGCAAGATTTTCTCCCCCTACCCTGGGACGTATGTCAAGCTGATTGATACTTCCGACTCCAAACTCAACCCATATGGCACGCTCGGTCTCATTAACCCTTCTGGCCGTCAAAATCAAGCGCGCGGGCCTCCGTGTACTGTGGAGTGTGACTCTCGAACAAGCGAGTTACCAGATTTAGGTCAGACGAGAAACGCGTGACGATCCCGGCTGCTCAACTCCGACTTCTACCGAGCCCAAAAGCCAGTAACCTCCACTTTCTTACATACACCGTCGGCTTTGGAGTCTGCGGCTCATAGTTCTTGCCGCGCTTTTTTACACTCGTCCACTTCGTACATATATCAGATCTTGAAGGATGGCATGAGTGAGCACCATCTTCCCTCTACCTACGCTAGCGATATCGCCTCTTCAGCTTACAAAGGTTTGTGTAAAGCAAGTTCAACCGTAGTCCCTGCGAGTCGCGTTCACCAGAAAATCAAGGTATGCCATAATCCGAGTCCTTCCCCCCTACCCATAATCCGAGTCCTTTCCCCAATGCTCCGTGACTCTCGCCTTGTACGTACTCAGCCTCGCTTAGATATTTATTCTCAACGATTTCTCTTCTTCCCTCCCGCCACGATAGTTATGAGCCCGCCACCTCCATCTCCATCAATATCGCACGACACTGAAGTACCCGAGTCCGGCATGACTACTCCGAGAGAATGGTCGATAGAGCCAACGTTACGTGTGCCGAGCGAGAAAAGGTTACCGAATAAGGAAGCCAATGGCGCGCCACTGGGAAGGGAGCTCGAATCTGTCGAAGCTCCGCCGAAGGTCGTGGTTGGTGCATCGGCGGAAGATGACAATCCTCCGCCAGAAGGTGGAAGGGGTTGGTTGGTCCTGCTTGGGGTAAGTATAGGCCTCGTACTTCAAATTGAGAGCCGGAAGTATGGCCTTAACGTATATCCCTTGTAGTCGTTTCTCTTGACGTTCAGCACATTCGGCTTGGTAAGCTTCATTCCGTTATGTAAGTGGTGCATGAAATTTTATTATGCCTTGTCTCGTATTTTCAAGGTCAATTCCTGGGTATGGCGAAACTGTGCAGTTTCTTGCGCACACGAGCTGACGGCTTCGAATATATATACGATCTTCTGGTCATATTTATATCTTGATAGGGGGTAAGTGTTATCTTTAATCCGATTTATGTAACTGTCCCACTGATTTCTCTCCTTGCAGGTGTTTCAAAGCCTTTACGAAGAGGTTGTACTACCTGATACGAGCCCTTCAGCCATGTATGCCTCTCCAACGTCCCTGTCTGGACAGTTCAAACTCACCTTATGCTTCATTAAGTGCATGGATTGGATCAATTCAATACGCACTCTGCCTAATGCCTGGCCTCCTCTCTGGACGCTTATTCGACCTCGGATATCTGCATATTCCGCTCGCCGCCGCATCGGCTTTGCTCGGCTTAGCCACCATTTTGGTCGCGGAGTGTAAAGTATACTGGCATTTTCTCGTTACTCAAGGACTGGTTACCGGGGTGAGGCTGGACGTGACTGTTTAGTTGAAACGATAATGAAGCTGAGCGGCCATGTGACTATGCTCTCGGTCAGATTGCGAACGGCTTCGTATTTGGACCGGCGATGCCGATTGTTTCTCACTGGTGTGAGCTGACCTTGATCTACTCTACCGCTTTATGGGTCTCAAGGAAGCTAACCGGATGATTCTCTGTAGTCCGAAAGAAACGCTCTACTGGAATTGGTATCGTCGCCGCAGGTACCTCGAAAGCCATCCTCGATTAGGCTCCATCAGCGACAGTGAGCTAACGTTCACAATATCCTATTTGTCTCGCTTAAGGTGCCGCCGTGGGAGGGACGGTCATGCCTATCGTCATCAGACAACTGATACCTGTTGTCGGGTAAGCGTGTCATACTGCTATTACGCGGCTCCCATAGTAACAATCTTTCGTCACGGTGCTAGGAGAAAATGGACAATGAGGATTGCAGGGCTTATAATTCTTGTAGTTCAAGGCGTTGCCAACCTTGTGAGCGCAATTCTATCTGGGTCTAGCCTTCCCTCTACTAACTCCGTTCTCAGCTTATCAAGCGTCGTCTACCTGGGACGAACCACCCCGGCGGTCTCACCAATCCAAGAGCATTCAAGTCCATCCCGTACTCACTCTACGTCTTCGGAGCGTTCGTCGGGTTCCTGGGGATGTACACTCCACTTACATTCATCGACGTCTCCGGCATAACCTCCGCCCACCTGTCTCCGACGTTCTCATTCTATCTCGTCTCTATTGCCAACGCGGCTAGCCTCATCGGGCGAGTTGGAGGTGGGATGTTTAGTGATCGCTTTGGGGTGATTAATGTCCTCATCGGGTTCAATTCCGCTGCTGCCGTTACCACGTTTGTGTGGCCCGTGGTGAAGAGTAAAGGCGAACTGGTGGCTATAGCCGTTACGTATGGGTAAGTTCAGCGCTTTACTGGTGGAGAAAACAAATGTCTCATTGAAAGATGGCTGGGTCATTTTAGAGCTGCTTCGGGTGCCCTAGTTGGGCTCCTTGCCGCACCCGTGGCATATCTTGGGGATACGGCGGACATTGGTCGTCGAACGGTACCTTCACTTCTGTTTTACCCCTTACCCACAAGCTCATGCACGACATTCTTGCTCAGGGGATGATGTTCACCATCGTTTCAATCGGATCCTTGATCGGTCCTCCGATATCAGGCGCCATATATGCAGCGAATGATGGCTTTTTGCAAGTTGGAATCTACGCTGGTAGGCGTCGTCCAGGCCTTTCGCCGTTGCTAGTTCCAGAGGCTAAATTGCATCATCTCGCAGGCTGTACAATTGTAGCGTGCGCAGTGATTTTAATGCTAGTCAAGATATCCGCCGTTGGGACATGGCGAGGCAAGTTCTAAGGCTTGATGCGGACACCAGGATTGGTAGACGTGCGACTGAAAAAAGAGGACGTTGAGCCCTCGTATGAGTGAGATGGAATACTTCGGGATCTCGGTATCTTACATTGCTGCTTAATGATCAGCTTAGCGTCAGTTCTATTCTATCTCTTTCTTTAGTCGTTCCGATCCTCGACGCTGCGATGCTAGCCTATAAGCTAATAAAGAAGCCCAACCGTTCTTCCAATGTCTTCTATTTTGGCGACTTTACGTTCTCAGCTGCCCAGGTCCGTCTCATGGAAAGTGGAGGTGAAAGTAGAAAAAGTAGGAGCTTCGGAGCCGTTATCTGGTTTATCGATCGGTGGAGAAGCTTGGTCGACTTGTTCAGGCAGATCGAAGGATCAACACGCGCAGTTAGATCCCACTCTCAAGACTAGTCTCCACTTTACGTCTTCTACATTCATCCGTTTGCTCTCCACCCTCAGAGTCAACTCTGGTTTCAACCGGATTGGCTCAAATTCGGCTGTCACTTTTCCCCCTATCGATGTGGCGCCGATTTCCTTCAGGACGATCTCAATGCCGTCCGATACCATTTCGTTGCCTGGAGGAACTCCGTCTGAGTTCTATCCTCCCTTCTTTTTCCTGGAACTCAGCTTCCGCTGGACTTAGTACTCCACACATCATCTCAACCCACTGTCTCCGTTGGCTTGGACAATGAGCACTTGAGGCCACTTCCAGCAACACGGTAATCGCATTCATCAGGCAATGTCCCGACAGATCTTGTGCTCTTATTCGACACTATCCTTCGATCTGCGTTTTCCGATCCAACGATCATCGAGTAAAAACGGTACCATTGCCCGAACCTTCCGGTGTCCACACGTATCGCTGACATATCGGGAAGGTTGTCGTAACAAGGCCCCTTGTAGCCCGAAATCCGGTGTCCCAGGAAGCCCTGGATTAGTATTGGTTTGACGGGCTTTCGGATTTTTGCCTGTGATCCATTTGCACTGTGCACATGCAACGCACCTTAACTTTAATGCGCGGTCCACGGGTCTAGATAGACACACCTTCCATAGTTGGCAATGGATCTCATATGAGAACGAGCAAATTCAACAGACTCTCGAAGAAGTCCCATCGTCCTTCAAAACGATTAGGTATATTTATTAACTACCTAGTTCCAGATACTAGAACAACAGTTCTTCTTGGTCCTGTCATACTCTCACTGCAGTCTCCTTCGATCCACGTTGCTCTCCCTTTTCTGGGCTTGCCTACCGTTAAATGGCGCATCTAGAGTCATATAGAGAAGATCCTTTCTCTCTTCCTACCATCAATGATTCTCTTTTTGCGAGAGAACAAGGCTTGAGAGATATGATATGGTTTATTGCGTAAGCGATAGTTGTCCTTTGAAGCATGCGCAATGACACTCATCGATGTTATCGGCCAACAGGGGGGCCCTACGAAAAGTCGAGCCATATCCATTAACTCCGCGTGAGATTTTTGCAGCTATCGAAAGATACCAACCTTGGAGGATCGACGTATGTCGAGGAGAGAACAAACGGATGGCCGCCGAGGTATGTTCCCCAGGCTCGCGTAATGCATCTCAGCTGACCTAACGGGCTGTTCGCGCTGTAGAATAACATTCGATGGATTTTGTCGAAGTCTCCAGCATTTGAGCACGACGCGTCTGGGCGCTGGACCTTGACGGGGAAGCCGCTCGTACGGACCGCAAACCTGCTCCCTCCCAGTCTTTCCCAGAGCAGTCCTATGCATGCCTTAACAAAAGAAGAGCTCAAAATATGTTTGTAAGTGGGATTTCGCGCACGTCCGACTGGGCAACTCACAGGGCAGATTTCCGATAGAGCTTGGGCAGACCAGCTGTTCGCACCTTTCCAAAACTCTCGAGAATGGACGTGTTCTGAAGCGTCTTCAGACTCTTCCTCCTCTCCTGAGTCCACAGTCTATTCACTTGACTGTTGACTTCCCTCGTCTGATACCTCCGTTCAAATCTCCCTTCGCAATTCAACGGCCTTGAATCATCGACCCTAGTCTTCTCTCATATCAGTGTAATTCAGTGAATGTAAGATGTGCCATCTACCCACAGCATTGTCCCGAGAAGGGCTACGTGTCAAGTACGTCAAGTCAGTTACTAGACATATCCTATTCGGGTTCTCTACCAAGGTAGAGTATTTTAGTGCACGCGAGTGCTATACGCTCCTCAGATAGTCGAGATTCATGTATTCTCCACCACGCTCAGGAATGAAGCTTTATTCCCCCGATAGGGATGGATACCGAAAAAAGGTTTTGCCCAGATCTTGGATGAGGCCGATCTTTTCCTTCTCTTTGGATTCCCATTTGTCATTTGTCGGGGGGTCATTTGTTTGGCCCGATCCGCACGCCATAGACTTGGACGTTGA
Source organism: Tulasnella sp. 427 (assembly GCA_019633495.1). Lineage (NCBI taxonomy): Eukaryota > Fungi > Basidiomycota > Agaricomycetes > Cantharellales > Tulasnellaceae > Tulasnella > Tulasnella sp. 427. The sequence goes on along the minus strand of WSUD01000864.1, from coordinate 1,331 downwards.
CTTGTAATTCAATTGTGATCGATCACGACCATAATGCGAATCGTATCGAGTAATGGCGCCAATAAGTCACTCCTAAAATATATAGGAAGGCTCATCGCCCTTGATCGACCCATCGTGGTCAAGTCCACCGAGGTTCCAGAGCTTTGCCCCATCCATTCAAATTCAAAGTCAAGTATCGCATACTTCCAAAAACGCAATCAAAAGATGATACATACAAACAAAAATTTATCGTCACAGAGAAAAATCGTTAAAAAGACCGCAAGCACACACAGAGCCGAACTCGGAAGGGTTCAACAACATACGTAAAACGGGGAAAAAAGCAAAAAACGAATCGAGGGAGCGACGGGAGGTTGAAAGGGTGATAGAAAGAACAGATGAGGGGGGGGGATGCTAGGAAATGCAAAGAGACGACGGAAGAGGAGAAAAGAAAACAAGATGGGTTTCTACATGGAGCGAAGGGTCAAAAGCCCCGCCCGCCCCTCGACGGACACACCAGCCCAAAAGCCCAACGCAGCTGCAGCAGCCGCGATCGCTCCTACAGCAGGCAACGACAACATGATCTCGTTCGGATGGTGCTCATTCTCCACCTCACTACCACATTCACTCTCGCTGTCCACGCCGCGCTTCTCGTCCCACAGAGGTTCACCGCGCCTTCCGACCTGGTGGTGGTGGTGCATCTTCTCGTTCACGACGTCGCCTAAGTCGTCCGAATGCCTCGGCAACGTGAACGCGGTAGGTAAAATCCAGAACTTGATCCTCGCGACGATGCGGGTCTTGATCTCCGGCAAGATCGACAGCGCGAGGGAGAGCAAAGAGGGGAAGTGGAGCGGGTCGACGCTCGCAAAGTCCACGAGAGCGGGAGGCGAGTCGGACGCGGTGGTGTCTTGATTGAGGGGACGCGCGTTCGAGTCGGCGGTGGTGGATGTGGGCGGGAACGCGGACGAGAAGCACGACCCGACGTCGGACGAAGCGGTCTGATACCCGGCCTCTCCGTGCTCTAACGAGTCGTAATCCGGAGTCGCGTCGCTCTCCACTGCTGCCGCTCGTGCCCTCCTCGTACCCGCGCTCGGGTTGGGGTGGAAAAGGAGCAAGTTGTCCGCCTCGACGTGGGACGGGACGACTTCGGACAGCGGGCGCCTGAGGGACCGGTCGGTCTGGAACTGGGTGTGGAACGACGATGGGCGGATGGTCGATCCCGCGTAGCTCGACTGTTGCTGGTGGTGGTGGTGATGATGATGGTCCCTCTCGCGTTTCCGGAGGGCGACCATCCTCGACAAGTCGGCTTCCCAAGCTTCCCTACCCAAATACTGGCCCCTCGCCAGCCCGACGTC
>WSUD01000863.1:0-10684 GCA_019633495.1 Tulasnella sp. 427 | reverse complement strand
TCCTCCTCCTCCCACTCCTCCCGCGCCGCCTCAAACTCCTCCTCCTCCTCTTCCTCTAGCGCATCCTCGCACCGCGCCTCCGCCGACGCGCTGAAAACCGCGATCCTCGACCTCATGTGGGACCCTTCGAAACTCGCGTTCTACGACTTCAACTCGGCCACCAACGCGCGGAGCGGGTTGTTCTCCGCCGCTGCTTTTTACCCCATGTGGAACGGCATCTGGCCCACCGACGTCCTGGGCGACGAGAACAAAGTCAAAGCGATGTTCGCGAGCGTGGGTGTGGTGTTGGCCAAGTATAATGGGACGTTCCCTGCGACGTTCATCACAAGCGGCGCGCAGTGGGATGCGCCGAACACGGTGAGTGGTTTTCGCTGTTTCTCGGGCTGGACGTGAAGCGCGGGGCGATTGACGGAGACGCTCTCTTTCGCAGTGGCCCCCTCATCAGTACATCGTCATGGAAGCACTCAACAACGTTCCCAAGAACGTCTCGACCCAAGCGTACCCGGCTTTATCCTCCAACACCACCTCGTGGTCGCTCGTCCCCTCCAACCAGCTCGGCTTGGACGAGTCGCAGTTGCCCGTCCAGACCCTCGCGGCGGGCGGGAACGCCCAGGGAGACGTCAACTGGAACAACGGCACTTGGACGAGCGGAGGCGCCGTAAACGGAACGGAGAAGTGGAATGAGGCGCTGTTGAGAGGGATGGCGAATCGGTACTTCACTTCCGTTTTCTGTTCTTGGTACGTGTCTCCATGTCTCTTTTTCCTTTTACCTTGTCGAAGGGGGACTGACCATTTACATCGCGCAGGTATTCCACGGGCGGGTCCATCCCTGGCCTCTTGAACCAACTCTCCCCGCAAGAGCTCAACGCGACGCACTCGGACCCTACCTCGACGGGCCACATGTACGAAAAGTTCAACCTCCTGGACGTCGATGCCGCGGGTTCGGGAGGGGAGTACACCGTCCAAGCTGGGTTCGGGTGGACAAACGGTGCGGTGCTCTGGGTCGCTGCGAACCACGGGAAGCTGCTCCAGCAGCCGAATTGCCCCGCCATCGACGTGACGCAGCAGCAGAGGAAGCGCTGGTGGAGCTGGACCGGAAAGAGGGAGGAAGCGGAGTTTGTCGGGAAGAGGGTGAGGGCGAGCGATGGGAGGTATGTCGTCGAGGTTAATAGGGAAAGAGGCGATATGAGGAAGTGATGGGTGTGTTGCTGCATGCGAGTAATGAATTGTGGTTTTTTTGTATTCCTTCCCCATACTCCCCCCACCCCTTGTATTCATTTTTTCCATCTCGTTTAGTCATCAAAGGGACTTGTTACGGACCCCGCTTTCTTCTATATTAGGTCTAGTTATGCTTTAATGGATGTTGTATCAACATGAACACTTCGGATCAGACGAATGCTCGTAAACGGTGCACTAGAGGCGGATCGCGACTCGAGTTGGCTCAAGCCCAGATCCTCTGCTCGTTCGGGCTGGTTCCTACCAAAGCCCAAGCGCCTATCTTGGCTTAAAGAAGGCTTACTGCCGGTGTATTGTGCTGAAATGGATATTTCAAGTCAAGTGCGTTCCATCGACGGCGTGCTGTCGCGGATAGCCGCCAGCTCGAGTCCCAGATCGTCCGCCCGCGCCTAACGATTGCCTACCAGATAAGATTTCTTCTACCTTAGCCTACAGATGGTTTTTCACTATAAGCGCCGTCGTATTTCGTACCAGGCGCGTTCCGACGATGGTGTGCTCCCCCTTTCGTATTTCTTTTTTCATCTCGATTAGTTACCAAATAGACGTTTTACGGACCCCGCTTTCCTTCATATTGAGTCCACGTCTGTTTTAATGGACGTTGTATTGATATGAAAACTACGGATCAGGCGAATACTCGTCAACGGTGTGCTAGACGCGGATCGCCGCTCGAAACACGAGACTCGACTTGGCTCGAGACTCCGCCCTCTGCCTAACGAGTTCTTCGGACCGCCTACCATACCAGACGTCGGCCTTAGCCCCCGAGGGACTGTGATAGTAAACTCTGTTGTATGCCAAACCAGGCCCGTTCCAATCTCGGTGTGCTGTCACTGATCGCGACTAGCTGCTTGAGACTGGCTGCTCGAGACTGCCTTGAGCCCAGCTGCTCCGCCTTTGATCCAGTTACATCACACCGTCTACCAGATTACAAAGCTATGTCTTAGGTTAGAGACGGCTTACGACTGCGTATTGCGTCAAAGCGGATGATTAGAATGGGGCGCGTTTCCTCGAGGGTGTGCTGCCGCGGATCGCGACTCGTGGCTCGAGCCCGGATTCTCCGCCCTTTCGAGCAGGCTCCTGTCAGATATCTTAGCTCAAAGAGAGTCTATTACCTATATTCTACGATAAAGCTGGTGTTTCGAGTCAGGCGCCTTGTAATGACGGTATGCTGGCGCTGATGGCGAGTGGCGCCTCGAGCCGGCGCAAGTCGTAGCATCTACTCGTTTGAGCTGGTTCTTTACACTAGCAACCACATCCCGATGCCTATCTTGACTTATAAACTGAGTATAGCTTTGAGCTGTGTCAAAAATCAATATTTGGAATGAAGCGCGTTTCATCGCGTTGATTTGCCATCTCGAGCGTGCTAGGCGACCCGTCGGAGGGGCAGCTGTAACAACCCCCATTGCTTATTGGTCGTCATCGCGACGGCGATTTATCTCGGCAATTGGCTCAAAAATCGATTTTGATCTATTGTTCCAGACACAGTAGCTACGGAATCGCGAGAGTAGGCTTCAGCGCGCCAGACGCGGAACGCGAACCGCGCTTGGTTCACTCGAATGGGCTCCACAGTTTGAGCCACGCGTATGGATCCCAGCCCTCAGATTCTTCACCTTCGTCTTCGAAAACAACAGGCGAATTAATGTGTACATCGAACGGGCATACACACTGCTCGTCGCCGGAGGTGCCCTCATTTTCTTCGGACGTCCTGGAGAGGGGGGAGCAATGCGCTGGCGTTAGACAGACGCGAAGATGTCGCGAGACGCTATTGAGCTCGACTACTGACCCGTCGCATGAGTTGTCGCGAGGTTGCGCGGAGCACGTTTTCTTGTGCCGCGAGCGACTCGCAGCGGACTTGTAACTCTTCGGGCAATTAGGGCAGGGGAACCAACGCGCATTGGTGTGCCTGGTCCAAAGCGCCGCGCGAGTAGATTGACAGTCTCAGATCTGGATTCCGGGTGGCAACACTATATTACTCACGTATTCTCGTGCACTGCACGCGATTTTGGATCCTTTATTAAAGCTTAAGTAGTCAATTTCAACATACAATTTGGGGATGCTTACACATAGGATCTTGAGACAAAATTGACACCTAGCAGCAATTAGACAGGTCTTGCTACACTAGATCATGAAACTTACTGAGATGCATTCTCACGCTTATAGGTCACTGTGTCTGAGCTCATCACGTAGGAAGAGGAGAGGAAGAGGAGAAGGTGCTCAGATTAAGATGATTGGAGAACACTAGTGGCCCTTTCTTTAGTATGGGAGAAGAACCCCACCCAAACGTAAGGCTGAGCATAAGATGAGTCAGATTTGGTGTAAAATGGATCTGGAAGGTCTTCTAGAAGTTTGCTGGTGCTAGGGTGGCCATGAGGCTTAGACTGCAAAAAAGTGTATTTTCCTTAGCCTTTTGGCCCAATTTGGACAGTGCCGCACAAGCGAAATTCGAATTCAAGAATATTGACGTAAGTTAAAGGCTTGGGGAGGCAAGTTGTCCCTCAGGGTGATCAATTTCTGAAATAGCAATCACTGCATCCCGGTAAATAGATCATGTTAGAATATGTCTGTACAATGCAATAATTATCTTATTATTTGCAAAATAATATATACTGGAAAATAGAGTGAGAAATATATCTACATATTTGGGGTGATGTGTACTCGGGCAGACCATCTCAGATTTAGCGCGCAATTTAGGACGATGCACCGAAAAGGGTCCAACCACGCTTTCGGCTGCAGCCGAGGGTGTACCGTCCCCGTAGGACTCGCATACATCCGCATTTCCGGACGACACTGAGCGGATCAAAGGGGGACGGAGAAGTGGGACGGCTGTTGGGAGGGACGCAAACTCGGTAAATCACTTCCGTTTTCTGCTCGTGGTACACTCCGCCGCTCCCCAAAGCAAACACTCCCGCTGCAGGTTTACCAGCTCACGCGCTTGCGCCCAAAGATGCTACAACGGGCGGATCTATTCTACCCATAAAAAGTACAACACAACGCACTCGGGTCGTCCTGATCGAGTCATATGTGCAAGAGGTTCAGGCTACACCGCGCCACCTGCTCGCCGGAGAGTGCACACTCCAGGCCGATTCGATTGGACTAACGGATTCACCCTACGGAATAGTCGGCCCGCGCCGCAAATGCGCGACATCAGGGGAGGAAACGCCCAGCGATTTCAAGCAAAGTGGCAGGAGCGGTGGCGAAAATGGCGGGATACGAGGGGATGGGCGGAGGTGACAGGGGAAAGGGGAAGTAAGTGCTACTAGGTATCGCGAACCGCGGCACGGGCTATATCGACACCACTGACATGATGCACTGAAGACATAGCCAACGCGAATTATATACACCAATCTATGCGCAAACATTATATGTGAAATACGGTAGTCAAAGCAGGACCGAAAGAGCTCCCAAACATTTGTGGTCTAAGATAAAGTATGCCTTCTTGATAGGTGCGAAAATAAAGTATCCAAAAGGGCTTATTTGAGGTCTGATCCTCGAGGTTTCTCGAGCCTCTCGAGCCGCTTCTTTAATCGGGCCTGTTCTTCGTTGTTCCGCCAAGCAGCACCCTTTTTGGAAAGAAGCAACAGAGTCCCGGCGACGACGTAGAGAACGCCACACCAGACCGAGTACAGTCCGCCGTCTCCTATAGAGTCCTGAAATGTTGATATCAGCAAGGTCCTGCAAGAATGGCAGGCAAAGTGGCGACTCACCTGGATTGGGCCACTAACTTCCGCGATTAACAAGCCAGCGAGTCCCCGAAACGTTGAGTTCATCGCAATGGCGCCGCTCGCTCGACCGGGATTTGAGTCGACCTTTTACAAACAAAAAGAATGGGAGTTAGAAAAAGGTTCGGATGTCGTCACTCTATTCATCGTGACAACTCACGATATAAGTGAGCGTGCTCGAATACGCCCACATCAGGCAAAAACCTGCGGCAAAGAGCGAGACGACAGGGGCTGCGACATGTACGTGGAAGTGGCACGTCCAGCCGTAGGTAATGGCGGCAAGAGGGAGGACAACGAGAGCTGGGATTGTGCTTTCGAATCGGAACTGATGACATGGTGTGGGTCAGACGTGCCCAGACGATTAAGCACTTTGAATGAGTACCTCTGGCTTGCTGACACCTCCGTTCGCGGCTTTCAGTCGGGATAGAATGCGGTCGGACCATCGTCCACCGAGAATCGACCCAGCAACGTTTCCTGTTGGGGTGCGGCAGTAAGTATGACTCGTGCTATCCGTCAGCCTATGTACGTACCGAGGCCGAACGAGAGTAAGATGGATCCAACTTTTAAGGCGTTGTAGGAATACGGCGCTGAAGCGAACGTTCTTGCACAGGTGTAACAGATGCCGTACGAAAACCCGAAGAAACATCCTAAAGCATAGACAATCAGATCCCTGATCACGTACGCCAGGTCACACGTAGGACGGACCTGAAGCGGTGAGAACGACTATGTTGGACTTTTGTTTCAGTATCTTCCAAGCTGGACCGAGAGGATTGATGTCCGCGAAGGTGGGCTTTAGTTGGTAATCTGTTGAATGGGTGACGGGGGCACCCTTCTCGAGATCGTGCGATGGCGGAACGGCGTGGTCTCCAGTTATGAGCGTTCCCGGGGACTTCTCATCGCGAGACTGCACTCTTGAAAGCTGAGCCGAATGAAGACGTGATTGATTGCGGGAAAAGGAGCGTTTCGTGGCAGATTGGTAAACAAGACTCCGTTCCTTCCTAAATGTCTCTTTGAAGCAAAGAAACATGGACATGGACGAACCGGCGAGGATGACCATCAGCCAGAAGGTCGCACGCCAGTTCCAAATCTGTACAACAATGCCTCCCAGCATCGGGCCAATCGACGGTCCTAGAAGCGGCTAGATGGAAAGTTAGTTTTGGTAATTACGCGGAGAGCACACCCGTACCACCGCATAGTACATTCCAACACGGGTACCTCGTTCGTGCACGTCGTACATGTCCTAATACAAGTCTCGTCGGTTGAGAAGATCGTTCCTAGAGCATGTCAAGACGCACCGCTATTGTTCCTGAGCCCAGAGTGAGCGCAACGGAGGCCCCTAGCGCTTGCACCGTTCTCATAGAGATCAAGACCGCCATCGACTGCGCCAGAGCCGCCGCGATGCATCCGACGGCATAAATCTACATCTCACAATTAACATGCGACAAAGAAATCGTTTAGAGAACTTACAGCTAAAGCTGGTATGTAGACCCACTAGAGCCGAGCTCCACAGAGCATGAGACCTTCTTCCGTTGTGATGTATTGCCAGGGGGTGCTTGCCTTTCGACCAAAGATTTCGCTTATAGAGCTCCACAATAATGGAGCAGCACCTTGCACGAGAATGAATATGGATAAGCTCAATGCAATCTCTTGGCTCGTCGCATTGAGTTGTTGCTTGATCTGGTTGAACGCGGCTAGAGACACCGGGGGTCGGCAATTTGAAAGGACTCCGTGTAGCAGATGATAGCGACTTACGATTATAGATACTGACACCCAGAGCCGGAGCTATACGTATGTACTGCAGATTCAGTGGCGCTGTGTCGAAGGTGCCGGGACCTGCGTACCAATTGCCGTAATGGAAATGATTGCAAGGTTGACGGTGTAGGCACCGTCCAATCTATTAGCTCCGAGATATTTGAGCTTGCAAAGCCCTGCATCATCTTACCTTTCGGCCGGACGACCATTTTCTGGGGTCGTCTTCTACGGCCACATGCTCTATGTCTACAATTGGCGGATATGAGTCGACCTGTTGTCCATTGCCAGCGCCGTTATTGTCGGAATCAAAGTGCACCGTTGAGGCGGCAGCTGTGATACAAGTCGGTTGGTCTCCATCGTATGCTGCTGTATCGTAGGAGTCTTGCCTGACGGGGGGAACCGTCGCTGGGACGGCAGATTCAACGCTCGTCAAAGTGTTTCCGGACGACATATTTTTGGGGGGCGAAAACGAGTAAAATCTGAGAGACACTTCGAAAACGCTCGTCCGTAAAACAAACCGAGCACTTTTGTATCTTCGTGAAGAGTCATAAGATGAAAGGCGGAGGAGCTATTACCCGAGGCCCGGCAGGATCTGGGGTAGGTCTCGAGACCATTTCTGCCGCGGGAGACGACGCATCTGATGTAACGAGCTCCGTCTTCAGCCGAGATAAGTCGCAAGAAGAACTTGGCATTTGACTCGCTGATTGTACACCATAACCGGTATTAATGAAGTGTTCAGGGACATCGCTCGTAACAAATACGTGAGAGAGAGAAGTGATCATGAATTCCAGACTTGTTTGGACTTCCGGTTTGTCGACGTGATCTCTCGGCCCGAATCCGGCCCGAATCTTTGACCTCCACGAATTCGGCAAAGTGTACCATGATTAAAAGTCTGGACTTGGATTAAGTAAATGAGGGCATTACAGATAACGGATAAATGGAAGAAATTATACGTTAAGATATTATCGTCAAGGGTGCGTAAAATGGAGCCGGATTACGCCGAGAGGACGGATGCCCGAGCGGAAGTCATGCTACACTTCCGTCCCACGACGATCTCCGCGACATCTTCAGAATAAACGGAGCCTGGTGTCGTCCTTGGCTCTACAGACGGACTAGGCGGATGGACTATGATTTCGGGTATAGGCTCCAACTTGCTCGCCGATGTTGACCGCGAGGACGCACTAAATGGTCGCATTTCCGTTGCGAGTGGGAGTTGTAGAGAAAGTCCCAGAGCTGTTTTCTCGCGGACTGGGGCTCGCCTAGTTGGGTTCATTGGAGTCGACGGCCGTTTCACGCTTGGTGACTTCGCTTCGTCCAAAGGGACTTGGAACGAAAGCTCGCAATCCTGGTCGAAAGGGGCAGCTGTCTTCGACTTTCGGGTCCTTTGAAGGATTCCTCTCGCGCTTTCCAGACACCCCCCAATGTGAGGGAGCTCTGGAAACTGCTCGTTCATAAGCGAGGGCCACTGATCAGGACTTCCGGACGGTTTGGTGGAACCAATCATTTTGATGGAGTCGGAGTCGAGGCTCGAAGAATCGTCCCAATCCGAGTCGTTGTCTTGAAAACCGAGCTTCACAGATGTGGTGCTCTCTTTTGGAGTGGCCAGAGTCGTGATGTCTTTCTCAGAAAGCGTTCGGTCCAATCCATCCCTAACCCGAGGCGACTGTCCACGAGCCTCGCGGAGTTTGTCATGGAGGTAGTCGATCTCGCTTTTCTGATCGTCGACCTCTTCTTCCAGCGCCTCAAGTCGCGCCATCGCTTCCTGTTCCCACTTTTTAACACGTTCCTCCACGAGGAGCAGTTCAGCGCACAGCCCTTCTAGCTCATCCTCGACAGCCTTCTTCTCGGTTTCCAAGTCGGTGATCTGCGCTTGAGCGAGGCAAAGAGCCCTAACTACCTCCGAGTCGTCTTCCGCCCGAGGGGCCTCATATTCTTCCACCGACTCGGCAAAGCGAACGGACTTTGGGGTGGGCGGTGCCGTCGGCGTTGTGTCAATTATTGGAGACTTCGATACGTCGGAGGCCGGAGCGCGACTTGCTTGGCGATTCAGGCGTGTCTTGAGCAGGACGATCTCGGACAGCGCGGTATCGAGCTTGCAGCACATGTCATTGTTTTGTTGTGTCAGACGAGCGATCTTCGTCTTGTCATCGTCATCTTGTTCTTCCGGCCATACGTCAGAGAAGTCGTCGTCGTTCAGGTCGTCTTCAGGAGTCTCGACAGCCGTGCTGGCGGAGGCGTACGAAATCGTCGATATGATGGAGCGCGGACTGGTCATAGGGGTGATCGGTATCTTAAGTTGGAGAGTGTTTCGGGATGGCGTTACGGGAGGAGATGATTTGTCGGATTTTGGTGAGGTCGGTTCGGCCTTCTTGCTAAAGGGAACCGCAGATTGCTGGGTTCGACGTCGATTAGCGGTGTGTTGCATAATAGCCGCTAAGGAGCTTACCACGATGCCTTTCTCTAGAGTCTCTTTGCTGGGCTTGAGTAGAGAGGGAAAGCAAATCAACGACCAAAGTCAATCGAGACGGGCATAAGCAGAAACGACTCACCACCGGCTTAGAGATGAGCGGCTTTGTGGGACTTTCCTTGGATTTGCGTCCATCGAAAGCAGTCTTTAGAGAAAGCTTCTTGAATATAGTGGGCGTCTTCAAATGTCTCCTCTTCTTAGGCTTGCTTTCGAGAGACAAGACTACTTCATTGAGATCCGACACAAGTTGAGCTAGGGAAGACATCGTGGTTGAGAAGTCGGCGAGTGAGCACTTGCGCTTGACTGATTGGTCTTACGACACCATAGCGAGCGGTGGGTTTAAGAGCAAGCGAGACGCAAGTGTACAGCTCGCGAACTTGCGATTGTCCCACCATTCGCTTCACAAGTTCGACTTGAACGCGGTGCATTCCTGTACACATCACACTCCCTCGCAGTGCTTTGGTATCCTTAGATAGCTTACACGGTTTCCGTGAGGGCGTTGTTGTGTCCTCCTTCGAATGGCGATTATGCTAGCGCTAACCTGAACACTGATTCAGACTTGGCGGATCCGAAGATTGGCATGGAGACAAGGAATCAAAGTATTATCCCAAATATCATTGGAGACGGTGTCTTCTCAACAGCATATCGTAAACATGGTATGTAGTTATGACGGTCGGTGTCTTCCTGGACATGGTCGATCTCACGCCACCGACTGCACCTCGGCAGATTTCTATATTCTTCGATCAGAAATCGCAACAATCTCTCGTCCTCAAGAAGAGCTAGAGGATCATACAGATGGACGAAACACAGCAAGAAGAATAGGATGACATTTAACGCTACAAGTTACAATAAATAACGAAGGAGCGAGGAAGAACATAGTAGCTTGCTACATAAATAACAATGTCCTTAAATATACGAAGTAGCTTCGTCGCATCGCGAAGTTGAGAGTAATAGATATAAAGGGCCTTGACTTGCCCCATGCCGCTCACCAAGCACCTACAACCCTTCCAGCCCACCAACTCCAGCTCACCGCACCGACGGGCAGCAGCAAGAACCAAACCGCCATATCCCATCCAGCCCGTCTGATGAACCTCCTCCTCTGCAAGCTCCTCTCCTTCTTCCTCAACAACGCTTCTTCCGATTCCGTCATCCCACTTCCCGTCGGAGCAGCCGACGCAGGGTAGATGATCGACAGTGGGCTCCGCACGGTGTGCACCGTAACGTGCAACAGCGCCGGAAGGAGGAACGAGAATCCGATGAGGGACAGGCTCGCCGTTCGAGAGGTGAAATGCGCGAGGCTCGAGGGTGCGAAGGATGCCAGGGAGACGAGGGAGACGAAGAGGACCCAGTGCCATTTGATGTCCTGCACCCAGCGGAGGGAGATCGTCGTGGAGGTGAGCCGAGGCTTAATGACGCTAAGCCACAGTGGCGGAATACCCAAGAGAAGGTAGGCAGCTTGTAAGACCCGGAGAGCGTTGTAAGTCCGTTCGATGTAAGCCGGAATCGTGAGCAA
>WSUD01000862.1:0-10686 GCA_019633495.1 Tulasnella sp. 427 | reverse complement strand
TGGGGCTTTCTATTTCGACTACAACCGCAGTTGATCGCGATACGAGCGAAATCCAACCGACATCTCCAGACAATGCGCCATTCGGTATCGTCCTGTCGAAACTGTCGGTCCCGCGAAATTTCCTTCAAGTGTTCGTTTGCTGACTGAGCGCTAACAGAGACTCGATTGCCTGGGTCCTCAATCTTCGGGGATCAGACGTTCCTTACAATCCGGTCTTCTTTTCATACCTGGTCATCACGCTTGACGAGGTCATTCTTTTCGTGGACTCGAACAAGGATTTGGTGAACCCTGTAACCCGTTATCTCGACGAGTTGGGAGTCTCTAGGCGCGACTACTCGAGCCTATGGACCTACCTACGGAAAGGTGATATCAAGGGACAAGTGGGTCGTTTTCTCTCACCTGCTTTGGTGGAAAGTAACCGTGACAATCGTTTTGCAGTTGATAATTGATTCCAAGAGCCCCTACGCCATTGCTGTCCTCCTAAAGCGACCACGCTACGTCGTTCTCAACTCTTGCATCGTTTCGCAACTGAAGGGGATCAAGAACCCGGTCGAGATCCAAGGTTTCCGGCATTGCTACCTGCGGGATGGAGCGGCTTTCGTGCAATGGGTGAGGATCGTTGGAATCTCATTTTAGTTCGAGGGTTGTTCGCGCTGACGATCTTCTACTCTTTCAGCTTGCTTGGCTCGAAGAAACGGTGCGGAAGAAAAAACAGCCGGTGACGGAATGGGGTGCTGCTCAAAAGCTTACCGAGTACCGAACGAACATGGATCATTTCATGGGACTCGCGTATGCCAACATATCCGCGGTCGGGGCAAACGCTGGTAAGCGGGGACGACGTCTCTTTCAGGACATTTTTAATAATATTTACTACTTAAGCCCTGCCACACTACGAGCCAACGCCGACTGGTTCAAGCCTGGTGGACGTGACGCAACTTTATCTCAAGTTTGTAACCGTTCAACAGAGTGGTCTTCAGCTGCCATATCTGATTTCGCCAACCCTTGCACAGTGATTCCGGTGGTCAATACCTGGATGGCACATGCGATACGACCCGGACTGGTACGTTACCGACCGGTTGGAGCATTTTGTACTCCCAGACTGATTCTTCCCCGATCATAGTTCATTTCGGCCAACCAACCCAGGAGCAACGAGACGCGTACACTCGAGTGTTGCAGGGTCATGTAGGCAGTGGTTCATCGCGGAAGCCGTGCCGGTGCTAACAAGTCGGATATCTAGATCGCAATCGATTCTGCAGTGTTCCCGGAAGGAACTACTGGGGTTCAGCTTGACGTTCTGGCAAGGAAAGCTTTATGGAAAGATCGGTAAGCCTATCCGTGGATTCGTTGATGTGGATATAGAGTCTGATACATTGGTCCCCTCAGGCTTAATTACGGTGTATGTCGAGCTTCTTTTGTCTTTTGGTCCCCTTCTCATTAGCTTCAACCGTAGCATGGCACTGGGCACGGATTCGGATCATTCTTGAGTGTCAGTGAAACCCGCGTCTCTGATACGGAAGCCCGTACTCACACCAGTTTCAGGTCCACGAGGGTCCTCACGCCTTCAGCAACTCTGTACCCCTCCGAGCTGGCGCCGTGATCACAAATGAGCCTGGATTCTATAAAGAAGGCTCATTTGGGATCCGCATCGAGTCAGCTTTGGTGGTTAAGACGGTCAAAGTCAAGGATACTGGGGGGTCTGAAGTAGAATGGCTCGCTTTCGAGCGATTTACCCATGTAGGATCGACTGACAGCACATCAGGATCTTTGTGCTAACCCTTTGCTGCGCAGGTCCCGATCCAGACGTCCAGGCTTGTCAATTACTCGCTACTTACCAAAGATGAAAGGCGATGGCTTCGGGTACGCGCTTAATCCAGCCCACGCACGGTCTACGTTGTTGATTATTTTGGCTTAGAACCACAATCGCACCTGTCGAGAGAAGCTCACGCCACTTCTTGAGGGCGATAAACGTGCCCTCAAGTGGTTAAAGCGAGCAACTTCCAAGTTTGGGCCGATCGAGATCATTTGGGAATGAGGTGATCGGCTGAGACGGGACCTTTTCGTTCTTCCTTATTTGTTAGATATGGACCTATTTCTCCCCGAGAATGGATTATTACGATCGTACGATAAGAGATGTTATTGACGCATATATGTGAATGTGTGATGAGGTTGGACTAATGTAAGTGATGCGAGTAGGGAGAACAAGCCAGATGGAAGAACGTCCAAGGAAAGGGAAAAGGATCCCAGAGGGAGAATGATGGGACGTGTCAGCGAATGCAACGTGAGGAAAGCGTGAATGTCTGTCGGAGAGAATGGAGTGACATCTTCGCTGCTCTCAGTGTTGACCGAAGTTGTTTTGACCACCGTAGGCATAATTGGGCCCGGGGCTTGCTGACCTGGCACCGTATGCTCCGTACGCAGCGCCAGGGCCTGGGCTTGCACTTCGTGCTCCATATGCAGCGCCAGGACCCGGACTCGCACTTCGTGCCCCGTAGGCGGCATTCGGACCTGGACTTGCCGCTCGAGGGGCTCCGTATGCGACGTTAGGGCCAGGGCTTGCCGCTCGGGGGGCTCCGTATGCTACATTTGGACCGGGACTTGCAGCTCTTGGAGCACCGTAGGCGACATTAGGTCCGGGGCTGCCAGAGCGAGGAGCGTAAGCCGCATTAGGGCCAGGACTTGCTGTTCGACCACCGTAACCACTGGCATCGTACGCGTTATTAGGTCCGGGAGATCGTCGGCCTGCGTCCATGGCAAAAGTCGGTCCAGTTGCGGCCTGAGGCGAGAAGACTTCTGGAACGGGCCCGGAGTAAGGGTCGTAGTAGCCGCTTGCAGCGTCGCTGGAAGCACCATGATAGTTTGGGTTGTCATAGTATGCTGTACTTTGCGCATGTTCCACGGGCCCTCGAGAGAGATCCGCAGCCGAGGAGATTGCCGATTGGTTGTCGTAATATGGTTTTCCATGGGACAATTCGCTCTGGGTAGTTCCTCCGGCAGCGTCATGACCGCCCCTGACGGATTCGGCCCTGCCGGGCAGAGGTTGCATTGCCGTGTTTTCGTTCAAGTCTGGCCACTTAAAGTTATCTGGGGAGAGATCAGGAAGGATTGAGATCACAAGGTCACGGAAGGATTGTGATCGATGTCGTACCTTCGGTGTCCTCCAATCCCGAAAAGCGTTTCTTCGACATCTTCCACCAGATGAACCCACCAATACCAAGGATGGCTAAAACTCCTGCAACTACGATACCAGCGATCGATTTACCACCAACACCGCTATTATCGTTGCTTGCATCTGTGGATGAGGGTGACGCTGATGACGAGGTCATGGTCGCGGAGTTGGTAACCGTTTGGAAAACCGTGCTGACACCACCATTGGAACCTGTAGACACTAGCCCCGTAAGAGATTGGGAGGAAGAGATCGAGCGTGATGTGGTAGTTGGCGGGGAAGAGGATGTAGTCGTGGGAGGGTCTGAGCTGCTCGAAGTTGTAGGTGGGGTTGAAGTCGACGACGGCGTGCTCGTCGGAGGTTCCGACGATGACGTCGGAGTACTTTGAGCCTCACTGTTAGAGATGCTTCCTGATATGATGATCTGACGATCCCAGTGCATCAAACGCGGTGAGTCGCGAGGACGCGCTGCCTTAGCGGGGAGGTGCTGGCGTGCTTCATGTTCTTGATGTGCAATCTGCGCTTGAGGACGCGCGTTTTCGATGGCGAGGATGAGAGGAGAGAGCGCAAGGAGTGAAGTTGAGATAACGACGGTGGGCCTCATTGCTTTTCGACGAGTGAAAGGCGGGGAGAAGGAAAGAGTTGCGACGTGGGGGAAGGGGATTGACAAAAAGTGGCTCGCGACCGCAGTCTCCGTCGAAAGGTCCCAACCGTACCCTAGCTGCACAGCCTCTCCAAACAGACTCAAATTCGTCCCCAGATGGCAGATCTCCTCGCCTACCAGTTCGACGATGCCATCGACGGCGAAGCGACGGCAAAATCGCGAGAAGATAGGAAGCGTCGCGCTTTCTTGGATAGCAAAGAATCCTACCCGAATGAGCCTGTGATTATATCAGCTGGAGTACGCGCAAAGACCACCAATCTATTGAGATGACTGCAATCCAACTAAACTGGTGTCACAGTGGTTCTTGGGATCTGTAAATAATCTGGAAGATTTTACTTCGGAGCATGAAGCCAAGGACGTCGGTATGGGAACTAAAACTTGCGATTCATGCAGCACAAATGTCTCGGGTTATTCATTTATCCACTTTCCTAGTACTTGCAGTGCAGCACTTATACTTCAGCCGAAAATATGACCAGGCTCTCAAGGCTGCGCTTTTGGTTATGGATAAAATGGTGGCTGTCGATGGTCCTGGTCGTAAGACTGCCAGTCATGCTCGGGAACTTGAGGACTTGGCGCTTCGCTCGGCCATTCAGACCGGCAACAGTGAACTTGCAGCGGGAATTGCGGATCGAACGCGCTCGCGAGTCAGTATATCTTAATGAGTTAGCCATGCAAGGCTGATGGAGAGCCTCATTTGATAGTGGGACGCAATGCCTGGGTCTGCGGCGTCGGCAGGTCAGGCATATCTTTTAGCAAACCGCCCCAGAGGTATGACATCGTTTTTTTTCTCAGCGAAGCTCGCTAAGGCATAAACGACATTCGAATCTAGATGCTATCTCTGCGTTGTTGGCGTCAATAAAATCTAGACCGTACTTCCATCGATACGTTTCATGCTTGGTCAAAGCTTTCGAAATGCTCCAGCAATCGTCGGCTGACTCCGACCTTGACGCACCTTCCCCTGAAACAACGCAATCCCTCATTCGGACACTACGATCAGCTGTCAAGAGAGGTATACAATTTGAGAATTCTGGCACTCTGCTCTTTGCCAAGTACCAAAGTCATGAAGAAAGTCCTGTGGAACCATCGTTTGACGAGACTATCCGGGAGGAAGAATTGGTCTCGTGCTTGGAATCACTCGGCTTTAAAGGGGACGAGAACAAGCACATCATCGAAATATGCGCGTACGGTCGTGGGGCTGATATCACTGTAGCGGACGAGGCAGATGGGCCCGGCTCTGTGAGGCACCTCTAAATCACATTACATTGAACACATAGCGACACATGAATGTAAAGTAGATCTTAGGAGCTAAAAGATGTTTGGTTGCGTCAGTTGTTCGGTGGGGCGCAGTGTCCGTATTGCGGAGCCTTTCCACTGGGTGGCTCGAACATGAGCTGGAGAAATGGGGGAGTGAGATTGGGCTCGATTCCCGCAAGTCATGGAGGGATGCTCACTTTGATAGTCC
The DNA here is from genome assembly GCA_019633495.1 of Tulasnella sp. 427. Taxonomy (NCBI): domain Eukaryota; kingdom Fungi; phylum Basidiomycota; class Agaricomycetes; order Cantharellales; family Tulasnellaceae; genus Tulasnella; species Tulasnella sp. 427. The sequence goes on along the minus strand of WSUD01000862.1, from coordinate 5,397 downwards.
CGATCGACGTGTAGAAAGTAGCAATTACCCCGAAGATGATCATCAGCCAGTCGGCGAGACGTTGACGCCGCGTCTTAGCGCACGCCTTGAGGTGAAGCATCGCTGGATAGATGAAGCACAATGGGATACTGGAATCCAAGGTGACATGAGCACACTACCATCTTCTCGCAAACAAATCGACTCACCAGCAGAAGCTCCCGACAAAGCTTACGAACTTGTCGAGGTCTTTCGCGCCAGCCCAGCTGATCATCGTGCATCCGATAACAACCAAGACCCGGAAGCCGTTCTTCTGCCATTTCACTATCGGATCCGTCTTGCCGCTGCGTGTCCAAAGCCCGTTCTCCAAAATACGGAGCGCAGGGAAGAGCTGAAGCGGGGCGGAAAGCAAAATCGCCATGGAATAGAGGAATTGGACGACCTGAACGAACTTCTTGTCTTGCGGAAGATTAACGAGAACAACAGTTTGGACTTCCTTTCCATACGCGGCGTATGATAGAACGCCAGCACCACCAAACAAGCCTGGGGAAAGGCATCCATGACGTTAGACCGCTGCTGATAGTCCACCTTCAGGCACTTACACGTCAGGAATATCATCACCCAGGTCAAAACTTTCGGGAATTTCTTGGGCTCGCGCATCGCATCAGTGATAGGAATGATCTGAGGAAATAGGGTTTCAGGTCTTCGTCGAGTTGCAAACTTAATAAAGGGCACGAACCAGTCCAATGCCCTCAAAGGAAAACACCGCCGTTCCAATGAGGAGGGGGAAATCCTTCTTGTTAAACAGTTCGACACGGGCCATACCCCTTTGGGCAATCACGGCAAACTCGTTGCTCCCGATGTAGACCAGTCCGACGAGAATGAAGGCATCGGCAATAAGAGCTGTAGTGCTGAGCTTCGCGAGATTCCTGACCAATGCCAGGGGAAGGAACAGGACCAATTGGACGAGAATAAGTTGAACGATCGGAAGCTCGGTAGAGCACTTGGTAACGGCGAGAATGAACGCCTGGAGGTTCTCGGCTACGAAGATAAGGTATGCCGAGACAAACCCTAGCTGAGAGACAACAATGGATGAGAGGATCGCGTTTCGCATCCAGTTCCCATAAAGTATTCCGCCGATGTCTGAAAACGTTCATCAGTCGTATCTCATTGAGGATGATTTGAAACAACCGTACCACCAAAGCTGCCCGAGACCACAAACTTGGTTCGGACCAATAGCAAAAAGGAGTGCAAAGAGATCATCGCAATGAATACGAGAACCGCAGATGAAAACAGCATTCCGCCATTGTAAAACCTGAATTACGTGCCGTCAGTCAACTAACTCCAAACTACTGCGCTGGTAGACTAACGCCTTTCCGAGGAAAAGAACTCCCGTTCCAATGAAGGATTTCAGCAGCTATAGCATGTAAGCTGAGTATACGAGCGTCAAACTTTAATGGATTCGAGGATGCTTACCATCAGAACGGCCTGCGGGACAGTGGCATCTCCATGAGGGCCGACGCTGGATCTACGCTTCCGACGAGCCTTCGATATCTTGCTGTAATTAGGGGATTGAATGAGTGGAGTAGTTTCCGTCGCTTTGTCTCCATCTGCTATCCATCTGGGGCGATACGCGGTGTCGACGGTGAGATGAGGGACAGCTGACGGGCCCGCGGTTGGACGTAGGTTGCCCCCGTCGTCAACATATGGGGCTTGGAAGTCTTCGTCCTCGATCTCGATCAGATCGTCCTCTTCATCCTCTTCCAAGTCCTCTCCTGCCTGAATTCGATTTGACAGGTTAGCTTTACGATTCTCCTCAAGTGTACGTTAATACTGACGAAATGGCCAAACAGATAGAGGAAGTCGACAAAGTTCGTAAGGATCGGAGGTTGGTCGACTCCTTGTTCCGATGCTTTCAGAAGCAGGTAGTTGCGACGGAAGCCTCCAGGTTCATGGATGTGTTCGAACGCGGGATGCACCGGCTGCACTCGCGGTGCGACAACGGATTTGGAGCGTTTAATAGCTGCACGACGGGCGTCGGACTGCCACTTGTAGATATTATGCCTATCAAACAAGGTGTCAGCGCCGATACAAAGTGCAAGTCGTGCACAAGAGAAAACCCGTACGTGATGTCTCCTCCAGGCGCATCAAAAGGAACAGGGAACGGCTCCGTATCATCCCGGTGATGTGATTCAGAGATGGAAGCTCGAGAAGAGCCTGCTCCGTGGGCTTCGAGTCGGTTGCTTGTGGATCCTGCGTCGTCGGCGAGACGAGCTCTCTCCTCTCGGGAGACGAGATGTCTCCTAAGAACCCTCGCTTTCTCCTCGTCTGGCAGGGAATCGAGTCCTAGGGGTGGCTCGTCACCGTTCTCTGGAGGTGCGTACGGATCTGGCGTTCCTCGTCCACTTGCCGGAAAGCCGCGAGGAGTTCCGGGGCGAGAACCGTAGGGAGAACGGCGGCCAAGTGCAGCTGAACCGTAGCTCTGTGGCGTTCCACTGATGGGTTGGGGTCCAATGAGCGGTGAAGAGCGGTAAGGTGAAGACGATACAGGCGGTGCTAGCGTTCGGGCTGGTATATTGGGCGGTGGAGTGCCATGAAACTGTTCGCGGAGGCGTTCAATGTCCGGACGAGGTGACGCCGAGACGGGGACATCGCGCTGAGAGGCGCTGGCAAAGCTGCCTGGGGCGAATTCGCCTGCTGGACGCCTGGCGGTAGGGCTACCGATGGGAACAGGTTGAGAGGGGCTTTGGGACATCGGGGAGGAGGGAGTCAACGAGGGAAGGAGAAGAGGGGAAGGGGAAAGTTGTCGAGTTGCAATTTCCTTTCGCACTTTAGACTGAGACTGACCACACACGTGATCGGCATGGCTCACACGCCGTCCCCCACGTTGCCGGACCTTCCCTCCGCCTCAGTTTTGTCTAATTGTTCCAACTAGTATTTTATACGATACAGGACTGGGGCAGCTTAAATCAAGCTTCGCAGACTTTCTGCGTATTAGTTTCCTCTTTTGCCTGCACCATCTTGGACTCGAAGCTCGCCATGCCTTCTAATCCCCATCTTGCCATCATATCCTTGTCTTCATCCCACCCGGAGCCTGTCACAGATCCGTTAATATGCTGCTTTCAAATTAACCACAGCTATTCATGCTTACAAGGCGTGGTCAACATTCGCTCTCCCGTAAAAACGGCGTTCGCTCCCGCCAAGAAGCACATGGCTTGTTCTACTTCGGAAAACGTCTGTCGTCCAGCTGCGAGCCGAATGATTGTCCCAGGCAGTGCTATTCGAGCGGTTGCAATAGTCCGGAGCATGGTGGGAAGCTTCAGTGGCTGCCACGATGAATCATCTTTATGAGGCGGTGTTCAGGATCGGGCGGTTGATTTGCCTACCTCGTTCTTGGCCAAAGGTGTTCCTTCGATGGGTACCAGTGCATTAACTGGGAATGACTCGGGATGCTCGGGAAGACTGTCGTGGGCTTCAGTGCGGTGAACAAAATCGCTAGGAGGGAGGACTTACTTTGCCACCTCCCAAATGAGGCCGATTCGATCTTCATCTGTTTCACCAAGGCCAAGAATACCGCCGGAGCACACGCTAATGCCGGCGTCACGAACGGCCTCGATCGTTGACAGTCGATCGTCGTAAGTTCTGGTGGTAATCACCTGTTCCGCTAAGCCCGTCAGTTGGCGTTGGTCAAACCGGGCGATGATGACTTGCCTGGGGGTAGAATTCTCGAGAGGTATCGAGATTATGGTTGTAAGCGGTCAAACCGGCTTCCTTGAGACGTTTTGCTTGCTCTGGAGAAAGCATTCCGAGGGTGGTGCAGACTTCCATACCCATCGATCTAAGGGTTGGGCCGTCAGTTTCGCTCTTTGTGCTTGCGGGGTTGACGGACCTGATTTCTGTCACCATTTCGAGGATCTTTTCAAACCCAGACTTCCTTCCGTGTAGGTCCCGCCAGGCCGCCCCCATACAGAATCTGGTGCTTCCATTTTCCTTGGCTTTCCGGGCGGCTTCGAGGACGGGCTCGATTGAGAGTAGCCGCGACGCCTTTGTTTCGGTTTTGTATCTTGAGGATTGAGAGCAGTAAGAGCCTATGGTTCTATTTCAGTCGGAGAGCTTAATTTGTCTGCATATATGAGCGTGTTCTTACAATCCTCGGTGCATCCGCCGGCTTTCGTTGTCCCAAGTCAGTCAAATTCGTCTAGCAGATGCAGATCTTACACACTCACATTTAATGTTCATCAACGTACATAGCTGAATCTTACTTGGGTCATGATGTTCACGATGAACAGCCGCAGCTCTGAAAACCAGGCTAAGGAGAGGCGAGTTGTAGATGTCGCGTATCTCCTCGCGGGTGATTTGCTCGCGATTGACTATCGTCGCGTGGCCTCGCTGCTGACCGGTCCGAACGAGGGACTGTCGAGCTATCCGTAAGAGAGGAGATAATCGGCTCATCGCAGGAAGGTTGGGGACGAGGTGCTGAGTCGTGGGGAGGAAAGCGCGGGTGGGACAAATGAGGGCGATCTATTCCACACGTGACTCGGAGGACGGTTGTCGGACCTTCGGCTATTGCAGCGAATGAGATCGCATGCAATTCGCATCGACTTCCGTGTACGACTAATTGACAATCCGGAAACGTGTTATACATTAGGTAGAGACATGGTAATGTTCTTTACGAGTCCAAGAGCTACAAATGCGATGTCCGACGTCTACTTTCGCTTGTTGCTCCCTTGCTCCACGTCGTCGACCACCTTTGCTTTCGGTTGAGCACTCCTCTCCGCGAGCTTGTTCTCCGTCGGCCTGGCTCCATCAGACAAGTTCTTTCCTCCATACCCGCCCTGGGACATCTGGCCCGGTGCATCCCGATGCCTCACCGCAGAACTACTGCCCACTCCGTCCTCCACTCGCGAAGCCCGTTTCGTCAGCACGGGATGCGCATATTCAGGTGACGTGCTGGAAGGCTCTCCGGTGGTAGGTTTCTCGGCTTTGTGCGGTGTCTCGAGGGGATTTCCTGTCTGATACGGACCGCCGGGAGCACCGTATTTCTTCTCGGATTCGGGCACGCCAGCCTGAACGTACTCATCCGCGACACCAGGTTGCTTTCCACCTGCGCCTTCCTCCTCTGTGATACCGCCTGAGTTGGCTGTCTTGTAGGTATCTTGAACGTAGACTTTGGGAGTAGGCTTGTCGTTGGAGCGTATGGCAACGGAGGAATGGAAAGCTGAAACTCTCGGAACGTTGCTGAGCGTCCTCGATGCTTGCAAGCGGACACTAGGGAGACGATTGAAGAGGCTAGCCATAGTAGAGCGTGTGGGTTGGATGATGAGTTAAGTAAAGATGCGAGCTCCGTTGCTTAAAAGGTCACGCACGCAAGAAGTGACGTCATGGGATTCTCATCGCCAGCGAAGGACTACAGTAGAACGA
>WSUD01000861.1:0-10710 GCA_019633495.1 Tulasnella sp. 427 | reverse complement strand
AGTTTGACCTTTTGAGCTGAATCCGGTGTGGTAGAAGCCGGGAAGAGTTTTGCGAAGACGACGTCGCAGGATCGACCGCGTCCTCGGACAGTAGAATCTGAGAATTTGATTCTCGATGCGTCAATTTCATATCTTCTCATTGCAGGCTATAGCGGGATATAGCGTTAGGAGATGCTCGGTGGGTGCTGATGGAGCGGGAAGACTTGCTGATATAGTTTTCGAGTCCAAATCCTTTCCAGAGGCACTGATATCTGAAAAACGGCTCATTTTGACGGTTGATTGTTGGGTATCGACTCTCAAGCGCGGCGGTCTTGAGAATTTTGCGCTATAAGATAGGTACAAAGATTTGCATGGACTTGGTCCGGATGGGGCGTGAGGGGGGAGAGTCGAAGAAGCTCGGGGAGTTGGAGTGCACAGGGTGCTAGGGGTTCACCAATAAAAAGTGGCGACAGAGCGGACGGGGATAAACGGAGGTGTGCGGTCTCCGCACCCCGAACTTACTGTGACTCCGGACGATTCCCATAGATAAGGCTAGCCTCTTTGTGGAGACGTCAAACAGGTAAATTCCGGGAAAAGCTTCAACCGTGCCGAATAGAAGGACATGGATTATAGCGACGTCCGCTGCCGATGTCCAGTATCGGCATTAACGGGCATACGGACTTTAGACCAACGGCATGGTCAGCTGGACAGCATTCGGTTTCCAACCCCCATAAATAGTGGGAACGATAATACCAGCCACGGGGCGATTCACGTCTTCAACGGTCTCTGCATGTCATTGCCGAGGACCTCAGACGGAAGCATCCCACATTCGTTTTAACCAACTGCAACTCTCGTCGACGCGTTTCAGTAACACAGCGCCGGCTCGCTCAATATTGCTTTGTCCCTGCTGGGCAGAACATTGCGCGTTCCAGGGAACATTCCCCAGGGAACGTTCAAGTTAATCACAACCACAGCTTCCTAGAAATACCAATCACAGCTTCCTAGAAATACCAATCGCTGGCACGCAAGCACACATAGATACCTTTCAACTCGGACCACAGCACACGAAACCACCCCCCATAACTCCTCCCGTAGCGCCAAAATGCTGAACTTGGAAACGCTCAAGAAACTATTCAAAGCTCGGGAACGACCGCGACCTCTTTCTATTCGACCTTACAAACGTAAGCAAACGCGTCTTCTGCCAAGAGCTAGTCTTACTGACCTGCTTTGCACGTCTACAGCCCCGCCGATATCAGCCAAGAAACCTCGCCCATTGCCCGGATACTGGGAGACGAAAGGCTCCCCACTCCTCGTTTCTCGTTCCAATAGCGCGCCCGCGATCAACGCCACTATGCCTTTCGAGCTTTTGCTTGACATCCTCTCCCTCGTTCTGTTGCAAACCGACCGGCCTGGCCAATGCCTCTTGAACCTTTCCCTAGTCTGCAAGCACTGGCGAAAGGTCATCAGGCGACTCGAGCTCCTCCGCGTGTGCCTTCGCGAGAAACCAGACCAAGTGGACAGGTTCTTGGAGTACTTGCACGCCCTCGGGGATGACCCCGTCGCAAGCGGCTGCAGGATCCGAGTCCTGCATGTCAAAGCATCGCCATTCAAGGACTTCCACCGCCTTCCAGAGGTCCTCGCACTCGCTCGGTCGACCGTTCAAGAGCTTCGCCTCAACCGAGCGGGCTTCCACAACGTACGCCATATCCGAATTCTCTCAAGACCGGAGCCTCATCCGGTGGACGAGCCGGAGATATTCACCACCACCCGGGATACGGACGTCATCTTCCCTCGGCTGCGCGTCCTTCAGCTCGAGGGAATGCTTGCGTATGAGGTTGTTCACCTCATCGCGTGCTGCGATCGCACGAAGCTCGAGTTGATAGAAGTCGGGGGGACTCGATTCCCAACGTCTCCGGAGCTCCCACCCGTCCTCCAAAACCGGACGTTCCCCAATCTCCGACGGGTGGTATTCAAAGAAGGGCTCTCGAAGGATAACCCCCTTCCCGCCTACTTCTTCTCCTCCGCTCCACGCCTCCAACAGATGGATTTGGTCACTACACTCGCCCATATTGACGATACCGTTCAGCTTCTCCGGGACAATGCTACTTCGAGCACGTTCAAGCTCCCGAAGATCACGGTCAAGCTGGAGGGACGGCAGGAGGTGGAGACAGGCGACGATTGTCTCGCGGAACTGTCGGAACTGATTGAAGAGCGCAATTGGACACGAGACATCCGAGCCATCTGGCCTAGTGGCTGGGTTGCAGCTGTTTAGTCAATGGCAGTCGTCAGGAGGAGTTCGACTGGCATGGAAAGAATGGATAGATATGGACATACACTAGAAGGACACTTGTTATATTCGGGGACTTGATATTTATGTATCTTTATGCACTTTAGGTGACTAGAATTCACGGACACGGACATATTGTAAACACTTTGTTATGCGCGAGAGTGGCAGAGAACTCGATGATGCTAGCGCTGTGGTCCTAAGCCTATCAATGACAACCGTTTCAAATCGCACCCTCGCTTCTGATAGACGGTCTATAGCTCCAAAGTCCTCCAAGTGTCTCAACTTCAGCAGGACTTCCCAGCCACGTCAGGAATGCGTCCATCGCAATGGATTGGGACAACCGAAGGTGGCTTGCACAGCCTCACACTCCACAAGGCACGCGCGACAGCTTTCCCCGCGTGTGTTGTCCGAGTACGTCCTTCCTACGCAGGGTTCCAGCATACCGCCATGTTCACCTTGGCCAAAGAGAAGATTCGTGACCTGGTCTCGGGCCCGAAACCTCAGAAGGGTACCGTCAGGCCCGAAACTGATAACAGTACGCTTTCCGCTCGGCCAATCTCTTGCACTAAGCGATCTCAATCGACCTTCCCCTTCACCAAAGAGTCGAAAGACACTAAAGCTTCAGCCCCGCCGGCGAAACGACCGTTCAAAGTCCCGACTTCCGCGCAGAACGACACCCTCCCAGCCGAGGTCCTGATCAACATCTTCGACGCGCTCATCGTGATCTCGTACGATCCCTCACCCAAGGTCGTGGAGACCCTTTCTCTTGTATGTCGCTCCTGGCGAAATGCTAGTCGGGGCATGGAACTACTTAATATCTCAATCTCGACATCCCGAGCCATGGACGCCGTATTGGAGCACATCCACACCACACCGCTATTCCAGACGCAAACCCGGGCGAACATCCGCATGCTTAGCGTGAAATGCCGCTACCGGCAAGAGCTCCATCGCATCGAGGAGCTTCTCCCTCTCTGCAGGACCTCGCTCCAGAAACTGGTTCTGGGCCGGGACGTCATGGATCCGTCAAACGCCGAGCTCTTGGAGAACGCAAAGCAAGAGGCCCGGGAAGACGTCTACTTCCCCAACGTCGCGTCCCTCAGCCTGTCCGAGTTCAGCGCGCAGGAGCTGCATAACTTCATCACGGCGGTGGACCCAGCGAAGCTGGAGTCCCTACACATCAGGGATACGTTCTTCTGGTACGACTACGACATCCCCGAGGCGCTCGCAAACATCCGTTTCCCCTTCCTCAAGGAGGTTCTCATCGACGGCTATTGCAAAGATGAGAATCCCACTACACCTTGGCTGCTCCGCGTGGCGCCCAATCTCGAAATGCTGGAGCTTTCGATACGCCGACCGAGTTTACCGACGTTCACGCAGCGTGTGGAGAACGACGAGACTCTGAAAGAGCTTGAGACGTTGAAGCTGTGGATCAGAATTGACAAGTACGACGATCTCGATCCTAAGAGCGAGGATCTGGCACCGTTGGTCGCAGTTATCAAGCGGCGAGGATGGAAGCAGTGGATTTGTGTCCATATGAGTTGCGGTTCATGGTGAGTGCTCTTGGCTATGGATTATTCCAAAGCTTCTAAGTGACTTGAACGTAGGGTCTACGAATGAGCTACTCATGCCGACCAGCGTGGAGAAGGCGTCTAGCTGGAATTCGAGGCGGATGAATCGCTTAGGACGTTGTCGCTTTCCGTGTTCATCTTTGAATGATCTCTATCTCTCTAACCAGATCAACTAATTATGGACGTGTCTATGTCAAGAACACGTACTTAATTAGGGCTTGCAGACATCATCAACTTGAGGTTCTGCAAGTGACTCCGTTGTAGATACTCTTAGCTCATACGACGACCCTTCCTGGAAACCTTCACAGTCATAATTCATGCTTTGGAGTTAATAAAGTGGATGAAAGGCCTGGATTGAAATGGGTGACGAGGTGGTAGCGAGTGACCTATAGTTCTGAAGGCGAGATCATTAACTTGAGAGACGGCAGGAGTTGGAGACAGGTGACGATTGTCTCCCAGAATTGTCGGAACTGATTGAAGAGCGGAGCTGGACACGAGACATTCGAGCAATCTGGCCCAGTGGCTGGGTTGCAGCTGTTTAGGAGCGGAGCCGGTCACTGCCTGAGAACTAGAATGGACACGCGCGGATCGACCATGAACAGGCACCTAACGGACGGGTATTCGTATTCGTATTATTCGGATCTTACATTCATGTATTTCATGTCTCTTGAATACCTAATATACAGGGACACAGAGGTTGAGGGACATTTGTCGGGTGGTGAATTGGCCGTGGACTAGTCAATTGACTCCTCCTCGTAGTACTTCTGCTCCGGTCTGTATCCTATCAATGATACAGTAAGTGCGACTCGCAATCTCACTTCCATTAGATAATTGGTATCTGCAGTGTCTCCGTAATCTGCTTTAGTAGGTCTGTACAGCTGGCACACCTCGAACGCATTGCATTGGGACAATCGAAGAGGTTTGCACAGCCTGACACGCCGATAAGTACGAACGGTTGGCACCTACGACCGCTTTCCGCGCGTGTGTCCGGGCACACACTGTCCTCACAATACCGCAGCAACCTTCAAGATCATGTTCCTCGCCAAGGATACTAAGATTTCTAACCTGACATCTGCGGCAAAGCCCCAAAGGACCACAGCTACCCAAACAGATAAAGGTACGCACAAATCTCACACTTTATGCCATATTAACCGGAACTGTTCCTTACCAAGAATTGAAAGATCAAGCTTCAAGTTCACCGGTGAAACGACCATACAAAATAGCTTCGCCTCGAAACGACACCCTCCCTACTGAGATCTTGATGTTGATCTTCGAGATCCTCATCGCAATATCGTACGAGCCCTCACCCAAGGTTGTGGAGATCCTCTCTCTCGTATGTCGCTCCTGGCAACGGGCTAGTCGGGGCATGGAACTACTTAGGATTCCAATCTCGACCTCCCAAGCCATTGCCGCCCTCTTGGAGCACATCCGCACGACTCCGCTTTTCCAAGCGCAAAATCGGGCGAACATCCGCATTCTCGAAGTGAAATGCGACGAGGAGGAGGAGCTTCATCGCGTCGATGAGGTTCTGCCTCTCTGCAGAACCTCACTTCAGCGACTGGTCCTGTGCCGGGACATCATGAATACGAATACCTCAAACGCCAATCTATTGCAGAACAGGAAGCAAGAGGCAGGGGATGTCTTCTACTTCCCCAACGTTACGCACCTCTGTTTGTTCAAGTTCAGCGCGCAGGAGCTATGGAACTTCATCACATCCGTGGACCCTACGAAGCTGGAGCTCCTCCACATGCGGGATACATTCTTCCGGTACGACTACAACATCCCTGAGAGGCTGGACAGTCTCCGTTTCCCGCGCCTCAAAGTCATTCGGATCGACGTTTGCTGCAGAAATGAGAACCCGACTATACCTTGGCTGTTCCGGGTGGCGCCTAACCTCGAAATGCTAGTGCTTTCGATACGTCGACGAGCTCTACGGATGCTTACGCAGTACATGGGTGACGAGGAGATCCTCAGAAGGCTTGAAACACTTCACCTATTCGTCCAATTGAACATGAATGACTATCTCGACTTCGAGGGCGAGGATCTGGCACCATTAGTCGCACTGACCAAGCGGAGAGGATGGAAGAATCTGATTGGTGGCTATTGGGATCATGATGTACGGTGGGTGCTATTACCTATTGGCGAAGTCGGGGTTTCTGACTGAGTTGAACGAAGGGTGCACGAGTGAGTGAGTTACCCCTTACCAATGCTCGATCCTTCGTATGTAGACATGTAGAGCTGAAATTCGAGGGTACTGAGTACCTTATTGGGTTGTGTAAGTTGCTCATATCTTGAACATTTAATCGTTTTGTCCACATAAGCTATTTATGGGGCGTTGGTATCGTGAACACTAAGCTCTGTGAGGGCGCCATCGCTTTCAACATAAATACTCGCATATGAGATGTTTCTCGCCTCATCGCGTGCTGCGACCGCAACAAGCTCGAATTGATAGAACTCAGAAGGACTCGTTTTTCCGAGTCTCCCGCGCGCGGACCTCCCACCCGTCCTCCAACACTGAAGAGCGCAATTGGATGCAAGACATCCGACAATCTGGCCTAGTAGTTAGGAATATTTCCAAAATCCGTATATCATCTTCAGCGGGTCTCTATGGTTAGGCACCCTTCCTCAGCGAGAAGGCGAAAGGGGCAGGGACGTGTGGAACGTACAGCATTGGGACAATCGAAGAGGCTTGCACAGCCTCACACCCCAATAAATACGAACGCTTGGCACCTACGACTACTTTCCGCGCGTGTGGTCCGAGCGCGCTTTGTCCTCACAACACCCCGGGAAACTTCAAGGACATGTTCATCCGAGCCAAGAACAAGATTCGTGGCTTGGTATCCGGCACAAAGCCCCAAAAGACGACGGCTGCCAAAAATGATAAAGGTACGCCTTTCCGCTCGACAAATATCGTGCACCAGGTCGTCGTAATCGAAATTGTTCCTTACTAAGAGCCAAAAGATCATGCTTCAAGTCCACCGTTGAGACGACCATTCAAACTCCCAACTTCCCCGCAGAACGACACCCTCCCTGCCGAAGTCCTGATTGACATCTTCGACGCCCTCATCTCAATCTCGTACGATCCCTCACCCAAGGTCATTGAGACGCTATCTCTCGTATGTCGCTCCTGGCAAAATGCTGGTCGGGGCATGGAACTTCTCAGGATTTCAATCTCGACATCCCAAACCATTGACGCCCTACTAGAATACATACACACGACGCCGCTGTTCCGGACGCAAAACCGGGCGAAAATCCGGATGCTTAGCGTGGAGTGTCGCTACCAGGAGCAGCTTCATCGCATGGAGGAGCTGCTGCCTCTCTGTAGGACTTCCCTCCAAAAACTGGTCTTGGGTCGGTACGACGGAAATACCTTAAACGCCGATCTATTGCAAAACGCAAAGCAAGAAGCCGGGGAAGACTTCTACTTCCCAAACCTCACATACCTCGGTTTGATCAAACTCGGCCCACAGGAGTTGTACAACTTTGTCACGGCGGTGGACCCGTCAAGACTAGAGTACCTGCGCATTTGGGACACGTTTTTCTGGTACGACTACGACATCCCTGAGGAGCTCGATAACCTCCGTTTCCCTTTCCTCAAGGAGATTCGGATCGACGGGTACTGCAGAGACGAGAATCCAACGACACCTTGGTTAATCCGTGTGGCGCCGAATCTCGAGATGTTGGAGCTTTCGATCCGCCGACCGAGTCTACGGACGTTCACCCGGCGCATGAGCGACGAGGAGATCCTCAGAAGCCTTAAAACGCTCAAGCTGTGGATTAGAATCGACAAGTATGACGATCTCGATCCCAAGAGCGAGGATCTGGCACCGTTGGTCGCGGTGATCAAGCGGCGAGGATGGAAGCAGCGGATTTGTGTCCATATGAGTTGCGGTTCATGGCGAGTGCTCCTACCTACGGGTGAATTCAAGGCGCTTATAAACAACTTGAACGTAGGGTCTACGAATGACCGACTTGTGCTGACAAGCATGTAGAATTTAGGGAGCTAGAGTTCGAGAAGAATAAATCGCGATCGCTAATGACGTTGTCGCCCTCTATATTCATCTTAAGATGATTATATCTCTTTACCTTGACCGGCTAATTATGTGGGTGTTTAGGTTATGAACACAAACATTCATTAGGATGTAATCGCTTTGTGACAAGAATCACCTCTGACTACGCTATGGAAACCGATAATCACTAGGACGACCTCGCCTAGAGAACCGCACAATCCAGCGATGCTTTGAACTGATAAAGTGAATGAATGGCCTAGAATGAAATGGAGTGACGAGGTGAGACTAGGTGGCCTGTAGTGCCCAAGGCGAGATCATCAGGGACAGCGTGAATTGGAGACGGGTGGCAGTTGACCGACGGAACTGTCGGAATTGATCGAATCTAGAGCGCAGATCATCCGCGGCTTCACTTCAAGTCGACAGCTGGTATATAATCTCCAACGTCCTCTATATGTATCATCTTCGGCAGTAGTTGGAGTGTTATAGACTCTACACCAGGCGCGTTAGGAAGGTCGTTTGAACGCACTGCATTTGGGACAAATCATAATTGAAAGGGACTTGCACAACTTCACACCCCGATAAGAACGCTTCACCGCGTTGCTTGTGTGTCTTTCCCGAGCGCGTCTTACCCTCACAACCCGCCAACAGATTACAGGGACATGCTCACCCGACCTAGAGAAAAGATCCGGCGTGCGGTCACATCCCGCACGAAACCCGAAAAGGCCGCAGCGCCCGAAACAGATAGAGGTACGCTTTCCGCTCGATAATCCACGATGCACTTCTTGGACATCCTGATCGAAACTATTCCTTGCCAAGAGCCGAAAGATCAGGCTCCAAGTCCACCGTTCAGAGTCCCAACTTTCCCTCAGAACGACGCGCTCCCCGCCGAGGTCTTGATCAAAATCTTCGACGCCCTCATCGCAATCTCGAACGACTCCTCACCCAAAGTCATTGAGACCGTCCGCCTCGTATGTCGCTCCTGGCAAAATGCTGGTCGGGGCATGGAACTACTTCGGATTTCAATCTCAATATCCCCGGCCATGGCCGCCCTGTTGGAGCACATCTACACGACGCCGCTATTTCAAACGCAAAACCGAGCGAACATCCGCATGCTTAACGTGCACTTTCACTACCGGCGAGAGATGTATCGACTCGAGGAGCTTCTACCTCTCTGCAGGACCTCACTCCAGGAACTAGTGCTGAGCGGGGGGTTCGTGAACCCCGCGTACGCCAACCTGCTTCAGAATGCAAAGCAAGAGACCGGGGAAGGTTTTTACTTTCCTAACATTACGCACCTCGATTTTACCAAACTCGGCCCACAGGAGCTGTACAACTTCATCACGGCGGTGGACCCATCGAGACTGGAGTACCTGCGCATCTGGGACACATTTTTCTATTACGACTACGACATCCCTGAGGAGCTCGACAACCTTCGCTTCGCTCTCCTCAAGGAGATTCGGATTGGCGGGTATCGCCGAGACGATGATCCGACGGCACCTTGGTTGTTCCGGGTGGCGTCGAACCTCGAGATGCTGGAGTTTTCGATCCACCGATCGAGTTTGCCGACCTTCACGCAGAACATGAGTGACGAGGAAATACTCAGGAGCCTTAAAACGCTTAAGCTGTGGATAGAAATTAACAAATACGACGATCTCGATCCGAAGAGCGTGGATCTGGCGCCCCTGGTCGAAGTGATTAAACGGAGAGGATGGAAACAGTGGATTTGTGTCTATACGAGTTGTGGTTCACTGTGAGTGCTATGCTTATGTGTAAATTCAAGGCGCTTATAAACAACTTGAACGTAGGGTCTACGAATGACCGACTTGTGCTGACAAGAATGTAGAATGTAGGGAGCTAGAGTTCGAGAAGAATAAATCGCAATCCTGATGACGTTGTCGCCCTCTATATACTTGAGATGTTATATCTCTTTACCCGGACAGGCTAACTATAGGAATATTTATGATACGAACACAAGTCTTCACTGAAATGTAGTCGCCAAATTTACGACCGAATCACGTCTGACTACGCTATGGATACTGATAACCACTAGAACGACCCTCCTTATAGAACTGCACAGTCTAGTCGATGCCTTGAACTTAAAAGGTGAATAAATGGTCTATATATAAATGGAGTGACGAGATGAGACAGGGTGGCCTGTAGCGCTCAAGGGGAAATCATCATGGACGGCGGGAATTGGAGACAGGTGGCGATCGTCCGACAGAACTGTCGGAACTGATCGAAGAGCGCAGATCGTCCACGGCTTCACTTCAAGTAGACGATCGGTTTATCTCCATAGTCCTCTGAGTGTATCATCTTCAGCAGGGGTCGGAGTGCTGTAGGACTCTACAGGGCGCCAGGCACGTTAGGAACACGTTGTGGCGCACTGCATTGGGACGTGCGAAAACAACTTGCACAAATTCACACCCCAATGAGAACGCTTCACCCCTTTGCTTGTGCGTCTTACCCGAGTGCATTCTCCCTCACAACCCGTCAACAGATTACAAGGACATGTTCACCCGACCCAAAGAAGAAACTCAGGGCACTGTCCCATCCTGCACGGAACCCCAAAAGGCCGCAGCGCCCAAAGCAGATAAAGGTACGCTTTCCGCTCGATGATCCTCGATGCACTTCTTGGCCATCCTGATCGAATCAACTCTTACCAAGAGCCGAGAGATCAGGCTCCAATTCCGCCGTTCAGAGTCGAAACTTCCCCTCAGAACGACGCCCTCCCCGCCGAGATCTTGATCGACATCTTCGACGCCCTCATCGCAATTTCGAAAGACTCCTCACCTAAAGTCATCCAGACCCTCCGTCTCGTATGCCGCTCCTGGAAAAATGCTAGTCGAGGCATGGAACTACTTCGAAT
>WSUD01000860.1:0-10737 GCA_019633495.1 Tulasnella sp. 427 | reverse complement strand
CGTCGAGGGGGGGAGGGAGGGAGAGGGGAACAAGCTTCGAAATCCAAAAACGCGTGTTGTGTTTGTCGGGGAGGGGATGGAGGAGAGTTTCGCCCCTCTCACAAATACCCTTACAAATATTTACCGTCTTTTGCCCTCCTTCGGTTCAACATTCCTTTTCATTGTCCTCGACAGCGTTCGGGTAGGACGTTGGTTCACATTGGAACGATTCGCGGGGGTCGTCGTCATCGTCTCCCATCAGTGTTACGATCAGCACTGCCTCCATCCGACAATGACAATGGACATAACATCCCGTTCCCATCACCCACCAGCGCGTCGTTCAGGTGCAGACCAGCATCTCCCTCAGTCGGAGATTTCACCTGCAAAGCAGCCCAAGGGACCGTGGAACTTCCCGAACGTCCAGAGCGTGCCCCGGAAAGCCAACCGTCCGCACCCTCTCCTTCCCTCCACCAATCGCAAGGACCGCGTCCGATCTCACTCACAACCACCCGAGGAACTCTGAGTTGAAGTCCAGCCCCCATTCCATGCGCATCTCTCTGACTTTTTTCCCGTCTGTCAATCCATTTCTCTTAAAGCCTAATGAAACTTTCCTGATCCGGTCATAATAAATGACTTTCCCGCGCCTCCACGAGAGAAAGGGTCCCCCGCGACGCGACGAAGACGACGACGAGCCTTTCTCTCCCACCTTGCCCTTGTCCTCGTCGCATCTGGTCGTCAGCTTCACGTCGTACTCGTAAATCAAGTTGAAGCCGTTCGACGCAATTGGATTTTCACGTTGCGGCTGAGAGCGAGCTCGCGCACGTGCATAACTTCTCGCCCCCAGGCTGACCCACACCACATACCGTTCACCCGCAGATCGTCAGGCTGATTATATCTCCGGAAATTCCTCGCAGGAGAGGTCCGATATTAGATAATCGTTGGCCGGGGTGGTCAGGATCTTCGAGGACCAAAGACTTCCAACATCCATCGCCCTCCACCTCCGTTCCCCGACACGACTTCACTCCTTCATCACTATCCTAGCCGCCCACTCGTACACATTAAATTTACCTCCACCTACGCACCACCTAACTCCCTCACTTCAACACATCCTCGCGAAGCATGTCTCATTCCCGGTCCTCAATCCCGCACACCGGATTCCGGCATCCCCAAACCCCAATTCAATCCATACATCGCCCGAATTTCTACTCACTATCAATGTCATCGTCGCTCAACCACCCTTTCCTCGCCCGCTCCTTCTCCTTTTCCGCAGCTTCGAGCGCCTTCACCCTCGCTTCCGCCAACACCTTCGCGTCCTCCTCTTCGTCCCCGCCCTCAGCCTCCTCTTGCTCGCCGTTGTCGTCTTCGTCGGCGATGACAGCTCCGCTCGTGCTGCGCGTGGACCACGGTAAGGACGAGAACGACGTGTAGCTCGGTGGGAGAGTCGGTGCTGCCGTGCCCACCAAAAAGAGAACGCATTCAGTCCCGCAACCCACAAACTCAGCGAGTACGTCCCAACTCAAAAAGGAGAAAGAAAACCCCTCTCACCTCGTCCACTCCTCACCAACCCATCCAAAACCTTACCCATCTCCCTCCCAACCACATCCTTCCCCCACATCCCGCCCTCACCTTCTCCGACCCTCACAGCGCCAAACCAGCACCTCACGTCCTCCAAGCTCCTTTCAGCCTCTTTTCCTTTACTCAACACCTCGAAGAACTCGGGCTTGAACGTCTTCTGGCCTTTGCGCCGCACGGGAGACGGGAGCGCGTGTAACGTGCCCAGGGTTAACATGTGGAACGAGTGCGGGAGGAGCGTTTGCGTTGGGAGCCACTAACAAAAAAAAAGAGAGAATGAATGTAAAGAGCGGGATATAGCTCTAGCGATGGAAAGGTAAAGACGATGGTGGTACATACACCTTCTCCCTCCCCGACGGTATCGACCGCGCTCAAGTTCCCCATCAACGCGTCGCACTCATCCACGTCGTCGCAGAATTGCGTGTAGTTCTGGTGCACGTAGAGCGATAGGAGCGAGGTGTCGACCGGCGAGTCGGCGTAGAGCACCTAACGGGAGGGGGGCGGTCGTTTCTTGGTCAGGAGAGGAAGGGGGTTGGGGGGCGCGGGTAAAGGAGAGCAACTCACATTCGCATCGACTTTCGAGAGCCTCCTCTCGTGCTCCTCTCTCAGATGCTCTGGTAGCTTCGGGGAGTCGTACGGAGGTGTTACGTCGTCTTTCTCCTTCTCGTCCGGGTCGCCGTAACCTGGTGGTGGAATAGTCAGCCCCTGTCTGCCCGACCCCGAGCCTTGCCCGTACGCACGCTTGTTGTACAATAGCTTCCCCAATAAATGAAACAACGCCAACGACTGCTCCCTCTGCGTGATCGCTTCCAAGCTATCATACGTACCAGCCAATCAGTCTCAGAGTCGAAAGGGGATGGAAGGGGAGGAGGGGAAGAGACGACTTACACCCCCTTCGCGCCCTTCCCTCCTTTCCGTTTCCCGCCTCTCCCTTTACCCCCACCCACCCCTTCCAGATCCACCACACACGCAAACTGGAGCGCCATCACTGCGCTCCTGATATCCCCGTTCGCCGAACTCACGACCACCTCCACCACGTCCTTCGGCGGCCTCTGCCCCTGCGACATCCCCGAAGTCGACCCCGCTGCGAAAACCTTGTCGAGCAGCGCGTTGACGGCGTTTCGGAGGAGGGTAATCGCCACCGGGTTGAACCTACGTCGAGGGGGGGGGGGGAGCACAATCCATCAGTCCTCTCGTACTCTCCAGCTTCGAACCACAGCCAGCGCATCGTCGGACTCACTGGATCTCAATAACGTACGGCCCGCCCAACAACTCCCTCGGAACGACGCTCCTCACATCCACCCCATCCTCCACTTCCCTCTTCCCCCACCCGCCTCGCTCGTCTTTCGCCTCCCCGCGACTCCCCGCGTTCGAGATCACGAACACGATCGGGCACGCCGGTGGGTCCGGAGCGTTCGCGAACGCGATCAGTGCGGCGTGGAACGACTCCCGCGTGGGTAGGTGCGTGATGTTGGGTAGGTCTTCGATTAGGATGAGTTGTTTTTGGTTGGTGGGGGGTTGGGGAGGTTGGACGGGAGGCGGCATTGCGCTGGGGTGTTGTGAGAGGGAGAAGGAGGAGAGGTGCGTTGGGGTGAACGAGAGGGTGTGGTATGTAGACGCTCGTTCGAGGAAAGTTTGAAACTTGAGCGAGAGGGATTCGTAGTCTAAAAGTGTGTTGAGTTAGTAAATACCATATCACATACTTTCGATTCCGTACCTTCACTCGCAAAGTCATCGTCCATCCCGTTCCTCCACTCGACCAGCTCGACGCCCAGCTCCTTCGCCAGAACACGGACAGTGGCAGTCTTTCCCGTACCTGCTGGACCAGTCAAAGCGAGGATCCTCTACGAAAGGGATTTGGAATCCGGTTCCCTCTACTTCTCTCGAACCTTCGAAACTCACGCGGTACTTTCGCATCTTTCCGCCCGGACCACCGTCCAAAGCGTCAACTAGCCACCGGCGGACATCTTCGACCTTGCGCTTATGCACGGCGAGATCTTCCTAGTCGACGATTCGTGAGCATCACACTTGAGCCTTAGAGATTCGCTGTGAGAGAAGTACCTCGGATTCCGGAGCGAACAAGTCAACCCAAAGTTGGTCCGCTTGGTCATCTGAGAGCGTAAAAGCATATCAGTATCAACAGGCAGATAGAGGTACATTTGGGCACAGTAACGGACTACTTGAGCTTGAAGCCTTCTTTTTCCCTTTTACGTCAGACGCGGTTTCGGGGTTGTCCGAAAGGGGAGTCTCTGACTTGGTCCTCCCACTTCCGACGCTGAGGGTGCGATGAAACTGTCCTCAAAGACTGCTTCAGCTTCAATCTTGAGCAAGAGACAAAATGCGTGACTTACGTCCGAGAGAGACTTGACTGGCTTCTTCGCGGTTGACCCTCCACCGCCCACTGTCAAGGTGCTGGTCTTTTTCGTCGAAGGTTTAGCCTTGCTGGTGGCGGAAGTTGAGGAAACTTTCCGTTTCGGTGCCGGCGAGGACGCTTTAGACGCTCTTGGGGCCATGGCTGTGGGCGTCGTGGAGACCCTGTTTGAGGGTAGGAAACCGATCTATGTGCGGAGAGCAAAGAAACGAGTCCCACGCCACTTCATGCTCAGCGAAAGCGAAGTCTGCCGGGTCAAGGTGACCGCAAGAGTAAGGACTTATGCGAAAGCCCTTGCAGTGGGCAGTAGAGCATGGATAATCCTCGTAGGTAGAAGGCATTCACTGCTTCAGAGAGG
The DNA here is from genome assembly GCA_019633495.1 of Tulasnella sp. 427. NCBI lineage: Eukaryota > Fungi > Basidiomycota > Agaricomycetes > Cantharellales > Tulasnellaceae > Tulasnella > Tulasnella sp. 427. The sequence continues at coordinate 6,457 of WSUD01000860.1, read as the reverse complement.
TCGTCTGGGACAGTGCTTCACAATGCTGTAGACCCGTAAGCTCAGCTTACATCCGGGGATGCGCCTCCTGAGTACAAAGAGTACATTCTAGCACGCATTAGGTGACATAAGCTGCGATAGGCGTGGGACGTCATTGACCAGAAGATTGCAACAGTCACAAGAAGGTCATGGAGCCAAGGGCCCCGCAAGAATAGAATACAACTCGAGACACAGGATTATGACTTCGAAGGAATAAGCGAACTCAGGATCTGGTATCATAACTTTGACTACAAAGACGCGCTATTGAATAACGACGCTGACTTGGGTCTTCCGATCACCGAGGGCGATGGAAAGATACATGGGCCGTAACAGGTGTGCACTATTGGAAGTGGGAGAGGATGTCCATATATCTGGCTCATGTAACTCTCGCTGATGTCCAGGACGATGTGTGACGCTATTTCGACCCGATACCCCTCAACGAGCTCAGCAGGGCATCTGATGGACAACCCCTGCCGACCCGTGCAGACGCTGATCTCGTACAGCCAATTGCCAATACCGCTCTGGTCCGCATCGGTTAGTTTACGCCCTCGCAGTAATGGAGGACTTCAAGCTCAGTCGTCAAGTCATCGAGATGAATGACGGCTTGTCTGAGAGTCGAGGATCGGTCGACTCCGTAGAACGAGCTAAAGGTAGGGCGTTGAGGAGCGCCATGCTGCCAGGGTTTATCATAAGTAATATTACACATTCAGTCTACTGTCGCCTGCTATAATTGAGCTCGTTGTAATGGAGCTCTAACTGCACTTAGCGTGTCGGGTGGGATAATTCAGGACAGTTGCTTACAGGATTGATGTTAACCTATCAATAAATATGAGGCGCTAAATGTCCAGAAGCTAATATTCTCGGACCTACCGCACAAGAACGAACTCAAGAAAACAATTGGAGGGTCAAGGGATACTGTCACAGCACCGTATAGCGAATCAACAGGTAAACCGTAAAGCAAATCAACAGGTAAAATGGTCATGTGAGGGTTTCTCGTAAGGACCCAGCGTCCTATGACGAGTCTGAAACTCGCCGCCTAGAGACTGCACGGCAAAACACGAGAAACGTCCCGATTCACATGTTTACCTCCTGCTATGTATGTGTGGCTCCGTAGCAGAGCCGAATTCCTTCATCTCAAGACCTGCTGTGGAAGAAGAGGTGCTTTGACAGAGAAACGGGTTCGAAAGGAGACAGTGGGAAGAGAATCATCTATGGAAGCTAAAGTGAAGTGATAAAGCCTTGCCAGAGAATTGCTAGATGGGTCGATTGGAGGTGGGTCAAGAGGGCGAGATGATCAATGAGGATTCCAGAGTCGGATGGTCTTGTCATGAGAGCCAAACGCGAGAAGCTTGCTGTCAGGCGGGGAGCAGACGGAATTGACCCTATGACAGTGACCCATAAGTGGTTGGCCGACTATGTGTCCAGAATGAGCATTATAGGATTGAATGGTCCCGAATTTCGTCCCTGCGGCTATCCACTTTCCATTCAGCGACCAGGTGACGGCCGGCCTTTATGTACGAATCAAAACAGGGTGTCCAGGCGGCCGAGCCCCAAGTCTTACTCCCTACTTTCAAATTTTGTACTGTTGCAGATTGACTGTAGCACTTCCACAATTCTGTCGTTGTTGGACAGGAAGTGAGTGCTGAGGTATGAATAGGGAGTGGACCAGTCACGATAGGAACCGCAAACGTAGTGAGAAATCGATCGAAATCATTCCAAAGGGTCTTCAAAGAATTGCATTCCGGCGAGTTATCAGTATACGAAGCCTGTTGCTCTTCAGCGGAGGGTGTTGAGTGGGCGGCACTCCGGATGGGTAGGATTGATCGCCGTCATTGCTGCAAGTCATACTTTGAAACTAACTGACAATCAAGAGTAATATAGTCATATGTCAAGGCAAAGAGTAAATAAAATCCAAAGACCACGCCTACCTCTTTTAACTCTGCTCTACCTTTTCCTTCTTCGTTTCACCTCAATTCCTCCATCTTTGTCGTCCTGGGTGGCGTTTCCAGCTAGTCATTAACATCATCATACCGCCTTGGAAACCAGATAGGTCTGCGGATGTTGCTCAACTCGACCACCAACAAGGGGGTCTAGAGCGCAGACAGACTTCCAATGCGACGATGTGGAGATGTTGCAAATGAGCCTCAACGGCAATAGCAGTTTCCGTTGCTGTTATCGGACTCACCCGGAAGAGGTGGGGAGCAAAGCGAGGTCGAAGGACCGAGCAGGTCAGCCAGACAAATTGCCCTCCCGCCACACCTTCGAACTTTCAAACCCAATATACAGGCTTCGACGGTGGGCATGAGCAATGGCTGTGAGGCGCCAAGCGTCTGGAAGGCACTCGCCAACCTGCAGCATAAGGAGAAACTGAAAGAAAAAGTGAAAGGTCAAAAGAAGAGCACAACATCGACATTAAAGTTAGATTGGAATGCAAATCTGAATGAACTAATTATAGGGTACAGATTCCTGTCACACATTACTTGTGAGGTACGATACGAGAGATATCTAGAATAGCTATTTTCTTCCCTTGGAATACCGACATAAGGGCAGAGGACTCATGGATTGCGCATTCCTGGCTGCAGAGGTATGAAGTTTGGTAGAGAAAGGGGTGCCATACAAGATAGTGAGAATGCCTCGGGGTGGGGACACTTGTGGGGGCTAGATCTGTGGTAGGAAGCCTTTTGAGAGTATTGGCGCTATTTATTTCACATAGACAGGGGGGCTCAGGGAGTGTTTGCCAGGCGATCAAGTTGCCGTTTGAATTAAGCCCGATGAAATGCCTTTCTTCGCGGGAGACAGCGACGAAATCGACAAAGCCATGCGGGGATTTGTAAGGTTGGCCAATCGCTTCTCCGGTCTGAGGATTCCACAGTCGGATGGTCTTGTCGAAGGAGCCGGACGCAAGAAGCTTCCCGTCAGGTGAGAAGCAGACGGAGCTGACCCCCCAATCGTGGCCTTCGAGTGGTCGGCAAATGGCTTCTCCGGTCTGAGGATTCCACAGTCGGATGGTCTCGTCAGAGGAGCCGGACGCAAGAAGCTTCCCGTCAGGTGAGAAGCAGACAGAATTGACCGAGCTATCGTGGCCTTCGAGTGGCTGGCCGATCGCTTCTCCGGTCTGAGGTTTCCACAGCCGGATGGTCTTGTCGAAGGAGCCGGACGCAAGAAGCTTCCTGTCAGGTGAGAAGCAGACGGAGTTGACCCAGTTATCGTGGCCTTCGAGTGGTTGGCCAATGGCTTCTCCGGTCTGAGGATTCCACAGTCGGATGGTCCTGTCGGAGGACCCGGACGCAAGAAGCTTCCCGTCAGGCGAGAAGCAGACGAGGTTGACCGAGCTATCGTGGCCTTCGAGTGGTTGGCCAATCGCTTCTGCGGTCTGAGGATTCCACAGTCGGATGGTCTTGTCGGAGGAGCCGGACGCAAGAAGCTTCCCGTCAGGTGAGAAGCAGACGGAGTTGACCCCCCCATCGTGGCCTTCGAGTGGTTGGCCGATCGCTTCTCCGGTCGGAGGATTCCACAGTCGGATGGTTTGGTCACGAGAGCCGGACGCAAGAAGCTTCCCATCAAGTGAGAAGCATACGGAGTTGACCCAGCCATCGTGGCCTTCGAGTGGTTGACCGATCAGGTTTCCAGACTGAGCATCGTAAAGTTGAACGGTCCCACTCTCAGTTCCCACGGCTATTCGCTTTCCATCCGACGACCAGCGGACGGTCTCTATACCTGAATCAACGTAGCGCGTCCAGACGGTTGAATCCCAAGTTGTACTCCCTCCTTTGAGAATCCTAACGGGTGCATATTGACTGTAGCACCTCCACAGTTCCGTCTCCGTTGGACAGTAAGAGAGTGCTGACGTATAAATATGCAGTGGACCAGTTGCAATAGGAACCGCGAACACGGAGAGAAACCGATCGAGATCAGTCCAGAGGGTCTTCAGGGAGTTGCACTTCAACGAGATTGCAGTACGCTGTCGAAAGCGTAGTTTCATTTTGATCAGCTTACAACACACATTTCACCGATGGATCGATTGACGCTCTACTCACCACCAGCCAATGGCACAAAGCTTTCGCCATTCGGATGGTCTCTGCAGTTGCTCCGATTAAGCTTATCACCTCGAGCCAGAACATTAGTTTCTTCCGACTGAACGACTCGAAATTTGAGAGCTGGTCGATGCCCAGTGCAGTGTCTCCTTCTGTGAGATGAGTCGACCACGACATGCAGCAATATCGAACAACGTTGGCTACTTTTTGTTCGCCAATATCCTGGATCTCGGAGCTGAGTAGCCAATGCTGGACTAGGTCACACATGTTGTACTTTAGTGTCTTCAACATATGGGCCATGCAAAGCTTGGCGAGGTGTTGATGATGCTGGATTGCATTCACGTAATACATTTGGCCCTCGCATCTTGTCTTGTTAACAAGAAGATCGCGGACTGATGTGTGCATGAGCTGCATGGGATCGCCGGGAGCTTTTGGGATGAAGAGGAGGGAGACGACATCGACAAGAAGGTCGTTGCGAAGGAAGTCGACGGCGTCCAGTAGATCTACTCCCGCGAGAGGTTCTTGTTCTCCGTATAGTGCAGCGACGATTTCGAGAGATACGGGCACCGGGGCGACGACGAGCCATCCTAGAACCGAGCAAAGAAGCTCTTTCCTTGTTGGCTCCAATCTGACGTTGTGGAATGCTTTTTGCAGGATTTGGCGGTATAGTTCGTCAAGCCCGCCCCATTTTCCCGGATCCTTCAGCAGCATTTGCAGCCGAGCCGTGGGCGACCCTTCGCCGAGGTAAGTGATTACCGTGCGAGCCCACTGGAAGAGGCCCTGCGATATGGTCACGACACGATCGATTTCCTCTGGGGAGGGCCAATCGGCTCGGATGGAGCGCGCAATCCGAAGGTCCATGAACTTCTCTCGGAGGAAGATTTTTAGATCATTGGAGACATCTGAAGCGGACTCCAAGTCTACCACCTTACATGCATGGCGTTCTAGAGCGTGAACAAGGGGTAGCTCCGGGCGACTGGTGAGGACAAACTTGACGTTTGTAGGAAATGATGAGGAAAGACGATGGATGAGACTGAGGATATCGACGGCGTCCTGTGGATTATTGCTTTCGTCTAGAGCATCGAGGATAAAAACGGTAGGATGAGTGTGGGTACCGGTCTTTGCGAAAGGCGTGACTAGGAGTGTTTCGAACTGCTCTTCCAGTCGCTTATCGGCGATGTCCTCGTTCTGCCGCACGCTGTCCAACACCGCTCTTTTGATCTCGGGGTCAAGGCTTTCTCCTAGCTGCCTTGCAAGTGCGCAAATGACACGCGCGTTCAGAGCGGTCTGGCCTCGACGGAAGTGAAAGATGGCGCATGAAGCTCTGCCTTTCCAGTTGTGGAGGATGGTGGACGCAATCGTCGACTTCCCTCGACCAGCCATTCCGCGAAACCATAGCACATGATTTCCGTCGGAGCTGTCGGCAATCCAGCTATCCACGTCATTGAGAATCGCGACCCTCGTACCCGGGAAGCACACCACGTCTTGGAGCATGTTTCCTTGCGCCCCGTGCTTTCCGTCTCCGAGACGGTCAAGAAGTCGGCGCTTCTCCTTCTGTATCTCCGCGCTTTCTGTGGGTTGAAGTGAGTCATACGCACATTTTGAGACGTAGGAAACACTCACTGAGTTCGCTTATCATGTCGCGAATGTCGAGACTGACGAGAAACTGGATGTCGCCCGGGAAGAGCTTTAATCGACTATTCGACTAGTGTGACTGCGCTCCACAGAGACACCAACCTGCATTTCCTCTTGCATTTTCTGAAGTGCTGTCTGATGTCCTTTGAAAGCCTCGGCGTCGTCCCGTGCCGAGAACGCGTTTTTGAAACGACCCGATGATTTCCACAGAGCCACTGTTGCTTGTATGTTCCGAATTTCTCTAGGCGGATGTTAGAGTGGACTTCTATTTATAATTAAGTCGAAACTTACCCCTGTAACTCCTGAATACGCTCAGTAGTTTCATTTCCTTGATCCGCGATCGGTGTGTCGGTAAGCCTCTTGAGAAGCTTCTGAAGCTGCATTGTTTGAGCTTCGAGGTCCTTCGTGGACTCTTTATTTTGATCTACGGTCTACAAGTGTTGTCTAAGAAGGGGGACACCGACGGTCAAGGTTGGGGAAGTCACCTGAAGCGCTTCAACAATCGCTATTCCCACTTTAGCAGCAGCGCCGACAAAGTTCCCAGCGACGGGAATGGAGCTGGACGCGATTTCCACCGCTTTGAAAGTCTTCCTGGCAGTCGTTAGGATCTCTTGACGGATGAGCCAGCGATCTGTGGCTGGTTGGGATGCGGTCGAGGGGGACGTCGGGGTGGAGATTGGTCCTGGAGTCGTGATTGCGTTTCCTAGGGGCTGAGGACTAATAACTGGAGTCGACAGAGTTGAAGTAAGGGACGTCGCTATACCGAGTAA
>WSUD01000859.1:0-10759 GCA_019633495.1 Tulasnella sp. 427 | reverse complement strand
AGTGAGGGGATAGTGAGAGCGAGGAAGGCAGAGTTGACGCCCGCGAAAAGACCCGCCTTAGAGAGTGATAGGAGATTAGGTGAGCATACGGGATTCAAGGAGTATCCTATAGACCCACAAATATAAGCAGTCCATCCAGCTGCTCCTTAAGTCCCTTAGCCATATCGTCATCGATTTCCTCCGCAATCGCATCGTAGCACTTGTAAAACTTGCCGCCGTCCTGACCAAATTTGGCAGGAGGCCAGGGAACCTCGCGAATAGGATGGTTCAGATCATTGGGGAAAGGGGTCGTCATTAAGCTACTCTGTGTCGCTGCTACTCGCAGTGGATGAGCTGGTATGTGGTTTGAGGGGATGTGTCTCGTCCAGATTGAAACTCGGTGTAAAATATTGATAAGGGACTGAGATCATAGCCTTGCGGCGGGCACGCACAAAAGCCTCAACATGCGTTTCGCTCAAGGAGATAGAGCAAATTAACTCTTATACGAGCCTCAAGCCACATTCGCATCGTGTCTTCGTGCCGCTGTAACGCCTGGGGCGATGGAAAGTGAGCAGGTATTCCCGTTGACTCGGGGCACTCGTCCGCCTATTCGCCACCATTGGCTTTCCTCGGGCCGAGCAACTGTTTCCATTAAACGGAATACGTGTTCATTAAAGCAAACCATCTACCATACCAATCTTTACCGCGTTTTTCTCAGAGTATAGGCATACTGTCCTATCGACAAGGCAGTCGGACTTCGGGTCATTACGGTCGAGGAGTTCAAAGAACCGAGGGCTTAGAATTCGGCGGATCTCGAGGCGACCACACTTTGAACTCCTGGGTTATGAGCCAAGGGTCGCCCGGCAAATAGCATCAACGCAAGTCAGGATCCCGGAGACGCGTCAGATCCGCCTATAACGATTGAAGAGTCGGATCAACGATTCAATCGACAAACGACACGCATCAGAATCCTGACCTGAGTGGACTGAGCAAGTATCAAGTTGTCGGTCCCCGTCTCAAATTTCTCCAGGCATTGGTCTAGCGCGCTACATGTCCGAGCATAGGTCGCATGATCAGACTCGGTGTGTGAGGTCTCTTCCGCTCCGGAACTCTCGACCGCCCCGTCCCTCAAACTTTGCCGCCAGGTGGAAAACTTAAACGTCCATGCTAGTATGCCATTCGCGACCCAGGAGAACCTTGTCTTGGGGTCTCCTCGTGTTCTTTCCGAGAAATCCAGAACGGCATCCAAGACTTCGACGTTGGGCTTTACCAGCCTGGAGATCCAAACACTCCGAGGTATTAGGTCGTTAGTCATCGAGGACAGTAGCTCGTCGGCAGAGCTCTGCAGTCCGCTCCGAGAGGGTCTCGACTGCAGGGTTGCATGCGTGGCACGAAGAATCGTTAACTTGCGTCTCAGGGTGAAAACCGAGGACAATCTTGTCTCCGTAGTATTTGCCCACCCGGTAATACCCCGCATTAGGTAGTTAGAGCCGTGAACAGGCTTCTTGTAAGCTCTTGCAGTGCGTCAGCAATTAGAGATAGAGACATTCCGGGCTCGCTGGCAGAAGACCGCCGGCGCAATACACGCCCAATCAATAATAGACACTTGGAAACTCTGAGAAAGGGTTTCCTCACCAATTGTAAGTTCGCGAAAGCATGTGTATGGCTATCGGGTGGATTAAGAACGCTTGAAGCGCATTCAGCGACGTGTCTGGAGGCATTTCGAAGGCATCCCACTCGTGTAGAGGCAAGCGGAGCCTCTGGATATAGCCAAAGTTTACATGAGTGGTGGAGACGAGGAAAAGGGTACATGTGACATGGAGACCTGCGAGACGGAACAACAGTTCTGCCGCGGATGCAAGGCTGGCGCTGTGCTGTCCTCTCCATCTCTGCGTCTGGAAGAGGTCCCAGAAGTGGTAGAACCGCTCGCGGAAGACGGCGTCGCTCCACACGTACTGGAGTTGCTCCGGGTAGGTAACCGAAATCAAGTTTGCAACAGCGTGGATAATTGTCCATTCGTCATCAGAGGTGCAGATTGCACGCTGAAGGACGATGATCTCCTATGACTGCGGAGGCTCCTCTTCTCGCTTGGGGACTGTAATTCTCCTATTTGGGAGCCATTCGATCAGACGGTGAAGTAAGGTCTCGAGGAGATGGGATAAAGGGCTCTGGAACGGGCAGAATCGGTCCCACATAGTGCAGACCGCGCTCCCAAGAAGAACAGCGAGCCCAATGTACATGGGTGCGGCTACAAGCATGGAGATGGATGGGCTGATAGAATGCAAGTAGAGAATGAGAGCAACACAGAAAATGACAAGCCCGAACTGTAGAAGAGGGGGAAGGACATCATCGAGGATCATTTCAAGACGCCATCGCTGCGCCCCAAGATATCGTTTAAGCTGCTCCCAGCGTTGACGGTCGGGACCGCCGCCGGTACGCTTGTAATAGTAGACGAGCCATTGACGTCCCAGAACGGCAAGGAATGAGGAGATCAGAGCAAGCGATGTGCCCAGCGCAAAGGACGTTGACCGTGAAGATCCCACCCGAGGGTTGGAAGTATTGGGACGGAAGAGCGAAGGAGGTGAGAACGCTACCATTCTTTCCAGTGACCAATTGCACGAGAAGTGCGTTGTTCTGTGCAAGTAGAGCGTTGGTGTCGTCCGTCGGATCGGCAGAAAGGAGAGGAATGGTGAGAGCGAGGAACGCCGAGTTGACTCCGGCGAAGAGACCGGCCTAAAGGGCCGACAGCACGCTCTTAGCCGTTAAACATCTTTTTGACGAGCGCTCAAAGCTTACAAATATTAAAAGTCCGTCTAATTGCTCCTTTAATCCCTTCGTCATGTTCTCATCAATCTCCTCCGCGATTACATCGTAACATTTGTAGAACTTGCGGCCAATGTCGACAAACACCCGACCATATGCTACTTGAGACTCGAGGGCTTCTAAAGGGTCATGCCTGCGAAGCTGAGGCTCAACGTTCAAATAGGACGCCTCAAGCGGAAGCCGCCGTGACTGGACTCACGCGATCGACCGCCCGAGTTCGCAACCGATACCATGATGACTACGTATTCCACGCTTTCATAAATTATTGGGAGGCGAATGAACGGTGTCGTGGACGCCACAGGGACCCAGCATCGAGGTGCTTTGACCAAGTGGCCAATGCTTTTTCCAGGAGTTCTGGGCAGCACGATCTGAGAAGATGTAGAAGAGATCCTTGGAGCATGAAATCGACAGTGTAGAGATACCGTTAAGGGAGTTTCCCTGGAGAGGGAAAAGGGTGTCGGTGCTTGGACCAGCCAGGAACAGGAGTTCCGGCGGAGTCTGAATTAACACCGAGATCTCTCGCGCTCAAGTTCCCTCGTAAAGTATTTCTCCAGCTCCCTCCTTCGGCTTCACCTCTTTTCCCCATCTTCGCCCCCTTCCCTTGTAAGTGCCCTCGGCGGTCGCCTGGATGCGCCTCTCAGTCTCTCGTGCTCTAGCTCTATGACTGCAAGCGGTTCACTGCTAAATAAGGAAAGCAACGACCAGAACAGGAGGCAAAAAGGTGGTTGACCCCGTCTGAATGGCAACGCTTGTACGTGCCGAAGCTGCGAGATCTCGGGAGGCCGCTCTTAGAGACAGCTAAGAAAGAAAATATGATTGGTCTTGCGAGCATGAATGCATATGCGCTCAGTTTTATGGGCGTATCGTATACTGGATCCCGCCCTTGGACCATTGCAAACTTGCACGGCCGACGCTGTAAGTCGTTCATACTCGCTTTCCTCTCGGGAGCTTCGATCGCTCATTCATTTCGGCATCCGCTAGCAATTTGTTCGCCTTCGTTCCCGCACACGAATTTGCTTTCCATTGTACCGTCCCGCCCCCGGTACATCCGATCAATCAGGCCAGTCGGGACCAGCAATATCTCCTCTGTAAATTGCAATATACTCGATATGTCATCCTTGTATCACTCGCTTCTCGTGATGGTCGCGAAACAAAAGAAGGTTGACCACACGGGACTGAAACAGAGGCCAATTCACCCCTAGATCCTCCTGTCGTAGTATTCGGCTCTTTCGTCACGCATCTTTCTGAGTACGTTCTACACGAATAAGTTCGTTTCTTGGTGTCGATAGACCTTCGTGCTCTACACGGTTCTTAGTCTCCTCAGATTTCTCCTCCGTTTGGCCTTCAACAGAACGAGCTCGAGTTGAAACGGCTATATAAGTTGATTGTTACGCGCGCAATATCACCTTATCCTGAATATGCCGAATAAGATATAGAGGCAATCGGCGATTGATAGTAAACTGGACAAGCGCGACGAAACCGCACGTTCCGAAGTCGGCGGAGTACGGGGCAACCACTCCTGCAAGGTCGTAGAGACGGTAATTCAATAAGAACACTTAGTGTCCGGACTCGACTCCCGGTGAAATAAGTAATCGCAATGTTGCCAAAGTAGCGTCATGCAAATTCACACTACAGCAGGGTGGGTCGCGCGCCAGCGGCTGATCCGCATGGATCCATGCACTTACCCTGTCTGTTGCTCCCTGTGGAACATCTCGCTCGCTCGCAATAACTCCCCAAAGTTCCATCCGTTCGGTTGGCCTGAATTCAATTATACTTTCTCGTTCATCAATACATACCCGTATCCCTGCTATGTGGAGCGCTTTCTCTCGTGCGCCCAATCTATGACGTGATCTAAGTCTTCCTCCGCTTTCCGCAAATTTGACGATCTGGGACGAAGATCGCAATACGATGATCAGGTTAAGACGCAAAAGTGTTTAAACTCTCATTAGGTGGTCGGCATACATGAGACTCACGGGGGGTTAGTGGGGATCGCTTGTATTGGAAAAATCAGGCCATGCAGGTGAGTTCTGAAGCCCCCCAACAACGGACTGCATCATACGCAATATTCCAAATGGCGATATACGCATATTAATGGTACAGTAAAGGTATCTCTTTAAAGTCCTCACAACGTTTTGTGAAGTCCTCGAGGGATTTCTACGGCACCCTGGCTGTTCCGGTGATGTTGTTTATTGACTATTGTCCTAGATTGCGCAGAAATCACTCGCCAGTTTCTATTGACTGTAAAACGTGAGAGGGGCGTGCTGTATATACTGTTTTATCCCTTTTTGGCTTACCGGAGCCAGCTGATGTCGCGCTTCTGAACTTCTTCGAACATGGAAAGATCGACCGCAGAAGATGCCGGCGATCCAGAGCGCCCCCGCACCCACGTCGGAGATTGCGAAATCAGGGCTCCAAAGTCGGCGCTTATGGTTAAATCAGTCAGAACGTTGAATATGGTATCTCCATCTGTAAGGTAGCTCTCGGGCTCTTGGCAACTACGACCTAATCAGCACCTCCTCTAGCGGTGAAGAGTCAGAAAGATATGAAACAGACCAGACCTTACGGATGCAGCTATTTTTAGACTAAACAATAGGTTCTGGCTCGACCTGCTGGCGAGGAACAGACTACGGGCTTTTAGAGTCTGCCTTGATAGCAGGCCTTCAAACGCCGGATGAGGATGAGCTATACTCGTTCTGTGATCGGATCCAAGCGGGTATTCTCTTCAGGTAGGCCCTAGATCAACTCCCCAATCAGGAGGCGAGCGAAGCCGAGATCTACATTGAGCATAGACCCATCTAATTGCCGTTTGCGGTAGAGAGATAGGACTTGTATCTTGTCAACTAGGATACTATGGCTGACAGAGAAATCATATCAAAGTGCTCAGAGAAAAGCAATGAAGTCCGTTCAACCTAAGCCCTCTGTAAAAACGCTGAATTGAGCGCTCGCTACAGATAGATCATCCGTACCCAAACATGCTGAAGGGGACTTAGTTGGTTGACCATGATGCGAACAGAAGGTAGAATCTGTGGAAGTGGACAGTAGGTCCCAGGGCTTGGGAGAGCATGAGGCTCTTCCACTACGACAGAATGTGAAAGAGTGCCCTCGGCCCAAAGTTCACGACCCTCTTCTCGGTGGCCTGCCCTCCTTGCCGGATCCCAGAGAACTTCTTCCCGCACTATCACCAAAGCAGTCCTATCAAAAGAGTGATTGTTTCTATCTACAGAAGGACCATGATTGTCGCCCATGATGATCTATGGCGTTCCATAGGTTCGTGTGTGCGCCGAAACGGAAGCTATAAAGTCTTTGACTGCTCTGGGTCATCTTTTCCAGCAATCACCACTTCATCCCTCACAGATTACTTGAATATCCATCACTTCACCACCTTATAATGCATCTTATCCCCACACTCATCGTCCTTGCCGCTCCGCTCTTGACTTGCGCCAAGTATGTGATCAATCACACCTCCTACTCGGCTGGTACGGTCCAGCTCGGCGTGAGCAGCTTCAGCAACGCTCCGCCCAGCTTCAATCTCTTCCTTGCCTCCGAGAGGAGCAAGCAGCTCATGGGAAACGTCAGCCCTCCCGGAAGTGGGGTCCTGGACCTTGCTTTGCCTGAGGGCACGACTCCTGGAGGTTACCACATGCAAATCGCCGATCCGACGTGAGTGTGCCATCTCACTCGGGTCTGGTGATATGCGAGCTGAAGCACGACTGTATGGATCAACAGAACCCAGGAGCTCTTTTCCACTAGCGATAAGTTTGTCGTCAAGCCCGGAGACCTGGCTATCGCGTCTTCCCTTGGTCTCTCCACTCCGTCACTGACATTCTCCAGCACGGGCTCCGTCATTCCCGTTCTGACAACTGCCCTGATTACCGACGCTTCCGGGTAAGCTTTCGTCTGAGCAAATTCAAAGGGTTTCACCAGCTTACTGATTTCTGCCCATGTCACGATTGAACCCGGAACGTCTGAACGCTCAAATATAGTTCCACGTCCCAGGCGACACTCACCGTTGGACCTGACGGGCCGATCACTTCGTCCATTCCTTTTACATCTGCCTCACCTTCCGCCGCGACAACAGCTGCTGGCTCCGCCTTTGCAGGGTCTCGCGCTACCACCGCAGGTCCCGGTGCAACGGCCGGCACTGCTTGATAAGCGAGTCTAATTAATTGTGTTGACGTTGGAGTTGAACAATTCTTCAGAATTTGATGACATGTAGCTATTTTCTCTTTCAAATCGCGTGGAATCTCTTTCCTCATTAGTTAGACATTCCATTTTCGAAGCAGTTCTCGTTACCCTCCGGGCCGGACTTCATTTAGCTCTCTGGTTTCTCTTCTTTCTGCGCTGTGTTCACTTCTTCGCACTAGTTTTTTCTTTCCCTAGGCATATGAGACATAATTTTGGCATCAAGCGTCAGACCCTCTCCGTTCGTAACGGTGAAGCGAGCCAGGGCCATCGGTCGTGTGGTTTGGTGGGTAAATAAGCGTTACAATCTAGAAATGGAATACGCGATCTCCAGTGATAGGACTACAGCACCGTCTTTCGAGAAAATTTCAGGCCAGCAGATCCTGTCACATGTAAGTCCGAGTGATGCAGCGCTCCAAACACTTCAACTCTATAAGATTGGCTCCTATGGTAACGATGATGCTATTGTTGGCTCGGTCTACAGGTCATTCAGGTTTCGTGATGTGGAAATTAACGTTCGGACCTGACAGAGGGATCTGGGAAACTAATCTAATGCGTGTCGTGACTGATTTAAGTGAGGTGTTCAGAGGTACTGTGCCGCGCGTCTCTGAAGGAGTTAGATATTGTCCCGAACCACTCGGAATAGGAATTTAGATGATAACCATCAATCAATTATAGATCAGAAGTCAGACATCCTTCTCAGTCGCTATATAGCTAGCACTTGCGGCTAAAACTGTAGCTTTAATCAGGAACATTCGAGCGGTGAGGTCTCGTCCATGCGTACGCGTGGCAGCGGGCTGTGGCTTGGCTTCTGTAACCGCAAGGCTCGAACACTTTTCCTCGTGTTTTCAGCGCCGCGAAGCCGCTGATGGAACATTCTCTTAGCAGCCGGGAACTATTTTTGCTCTACCTATTCATTGAGACCGGATTTGGGGCTGAGAAGGGGAGGAAGATGTGACGGAGCAGCATCTGCAATTACTTCTAAATATGGCAGTTTTTGAATAGAACACGCTGCTGACACCTCCGTTGCGTGAGTATACATCGAACGTTCTATCTCAGAGACTGATGTGACGTTCATCAAACCCATTAACGCTGCAAGGGCATAAAGTCTTTGTACTCTAAGGTCATTCTTCTCCTAACACGTTCCCTCACCTCAATAACTCCCCTAGACACAGCCAGCTACTCGCCGTCCTACGCAGCTCCGTGATGCGCCTCACCTCGCTTCTTGCTCTCCTTGTCGCCTCCCTCATAGCCTCTGCGAAGTACGTTATCAACGACACCTCCTACTCAGCAGGCATGATCCACCTCGGTGTGAGCACCTTCAGCGACGCTCCACCCAACGCCAACGTCTATCTGGCCTCTGAAAGAAGCAAGCAGCTTATGGGGGCGGTAAATCCTGCCGGAAGTGGGGTTCTTGACCTTGCTTTGCCTGCAAATACGTCTCCTGGTACCTACTACATGCAGATGACTGACCCGACGTGAGTGCTCTCCCTCGACTGATTGCGTAATGTAAACTTTGATAAAGCACTAATTCTATAAATAATTATACTATAGAAACCAAGCGATCCTGTCCTCCAGCAAAAAGTTTGTTGTTCGGCAAGGCGACTTGGCAGCAGCGTCGTCCCTCGGTCTTTCGACTCCTTCTTTATCATTCTCTGTCACAGGCCCCATCATTCCTCTCCTAAGCACTTCTCTTGTCACCGACGCTTCTGGGTACGCTTATTGCAGAACTAGACCAAGAACATCTTTGGCTCATTTCCTTCTCACTTCTCCTTCGACCCTTCTGAAATAGCTCAACATCTCTGGCCACATTGACTGTCGGGCCTTCTATCCAAGCGACGTCTTCCATCTCTCTCACATCGGTCTCACCCTCGTTCACCCCGACTGTCGCAGCCAGCTCAGCCTCAACTGACTCCAGCGCCTCCATGACACCTATCATCACGTCTACCATCACCGGCACTATATTTGGAACTGCTATTTAAGCACCGAATTTCCTGAACTTGAGATTTAGCAAGTACCTATGGTACTATCGTCAAAATATAGCTAAACCAACCTCTGCTGCCTTTGCTTTTCACGACCTGACCTCGGAGAACCATTGAATTTTGATAACATGTAGTTGTGCTGTTCCGTCAGACTGTTTCTAGTCTCATAGCTATGTCGATATGTAGCCAAGGACTATCTATCAGATCATCGTCGTTCCGAAGCGCCCGGTCGGTTAGTGTAAAGCATGCTTCAACGTCATGTCGTGTACAGAGGAAAGAGTACGAGTCAGAGCGGTGACTCCCTAAGAGAGTGCTTCCACTTGTGTTTCGTCCCTTAATCCTCTATCCCTAGCTCCTTCCTGGCTCTTGATTGCGGCGAACACTCATCGGTGAGTGAGCATGCAGGGCGCTGGTTGGAGGTCGAGGTTCACATGTCGATTGGTTGGGCGCGACAGTTTTGAGAAACGGCTCGCGTAGGAAGCGGATCATTCGAAGGGTCTTGAAACTCGCTCTATCAGCTGCACTGGATATCTGGTCTTTGAGCCGAGGGATGGTGACTTGCGAACGGGGAGACTTGAGAGTCGATGTCACAGCCACGATCTCACGGCTCGCTCGACCTTGCTTGGTGCAGCTTTCTTTTGAGGTCCGGCATATGTTGTTGACGCGACAAACGGGGCGGCGGACTTCCAATCGGCGCTGACGAAATCGTTCTGCTCAGCTCGGCAGCACAGTTTATAAGCAAGGTTCAATCCCTCTCGCCACAGAAAGCACTCAACTTATTACATCGACTCACGCTCTCAGCTAATATACAGGGAAAGCATGCGCGTTTCCTTGGCTCTTGTCGCTCTCCCCTTTCCCATAGTCGCTCTTACCAGGAGTCAATACGGCGGGGGAGTAGTCTTGGAGGGTAGCTCTTCGCTAGTTGACGCCTCTCTTGACAATGCGATGAGAAGCGACAACATTGTTCTCGTCCTCGGGAATAACCACTAATCCGGAGGACCTATTGATTCTGACGCGTAAGTGGAATATCTGAATGATTCCTGGCCGGTATCAACGACTCTGATGCACATATCTCTGTACTCTGGTACCCGTCGTGTTCCCATACCTGGCATTGAATGAAGACAGACCTCAAAGTACAACCTTCACGGCCCCGCGATCTTCCAACGCTGGTACTCCAGGAGCCAAAAACGGAATGAGCGGAGCTACAGTGAAGGAAATTGCAATTGGCGTGGTGATTGTGGCCATCTTCGCTTGGTTCTTCCGAGGCCACAGAATCCTCTTCTCGTTGGCGTCTCATTGTTTCGGTCGCGCCCAATAGACAGAACTGCTTGAGACCAAGCTGTAGCACCTTCTTTTAATTAGCGGTCAAATTTACGAAACATTCTATCGAATCCGGTTGCGCGTCTCTATCGTTACGATTTTTGGGTGTCGGCTACATCTCTAAGACCTTCGTCACGCGGTCTCCAATCTTCTCATCTGGTACATCTGCCTCTCAATTTCACTCTCACTGGAGCTACTACCGCCACCGCGTGAGCCGACGCACTACTCGCAACGAAGGCGGCCTGGTGTTGTGCGATAGACCTTTCAGCACTGTTACAAGTACAGCCAACTGTGTTCAAGCAAAATCGGAACACTAGGATCATGCCATTGAAGTCACCGGTTTTCGTGGTAATGATGGTCTCTCGACTTGTTTTCGTTTGTGAGCTGCTCCCTGTGTAAGTTCCCCAAGTGTTCCGGAGATCTGACCGACGATTTTCATTTGCGTCGGTCATCCGGCATTCACAATCGCTTTG